>JAVKLF010000083.1:4118426-4133312 GCA_034783495.1 Millerichthys robustus | reverse complement strand
CTACCACACCAAACTTCAGCTCGGTCTCTGTTAAACTGGCCAAGTTATAGCCATTTTTGTGTCTTAAGTTTAGTTGGCTGGGACAGCAATCTTGAATCAGGTTGACTCAAAAAGTTAATCGGTTATAGATGTACATCAGTTGACTACATTCTGCAAATTTTAGCCTACTAAAAACCATCAAGTATTTTGTGAGATAATTTGCTAACAAACACAGATACATTTAAAAAAAAAGCTTTTTACTGTCCAATAAGGATAAGCTTAAAACGTTTTGCACAGCACCTAATAATAAGCTCTTGCAATTATAATGTACGTTTAGGACATTCTATAATCATTTATTATATTGTTATAATAATGCTGCAGTGTTGTATGAAATAAGGTTGCAGCACAAGTTGATTTTCCAGCATTTCAGGACATGACACAGTTATAAATACCTTTATGATGCAAGTCATACTCATCGTGTTGATACTTTTATTTTGAAATCGTCAAACCGGTTTTTTCGGTAAAACACTTTTTACCTCTGAAGTCATAATCCAGTTTGTCTGTTCGGTTACCACCTCTACAGCCGAGGGGAAAAAGCTTGACTAACAAGTTCTTTCTGTGATTTTGTTTGAATTATTTCTTTAAGACATTTTCCCTCAAAGCAGTGAGGTGAGGCATCGTGATTATCAGTGACGTCAGGCGTTTCCGGGCTCCGCCCCCCTCAGATCCACCTGTTCAACCAACCTGGAGTGAAGCAGCGCGGGACTGAAGGCTGAGACACGGCAGAAGCAGCATGGGAGGTAGGAAAATTGCTTTTTCATACTTTATACTTCCACATTATATATATATATATATATTTAATCATTTGTTTTAACCTGAGCGATATTTAAATTCAGAAAATCACCAAAAATGTCCTGTTTGATCAACATGACAAAAGTGCTTTACAGTTTAGTAAAAGCTAAAAACAGTTGAATAGTTTAAGAAAATAAAATTCCAAAACACATCATAAAGCTAAAGCATAAAGTTTTCAGCTCCCTGTTTGTAGTTAATGACACAACCCCCCCACAAAAAAAGACAAAATATATTTTAAAATGGTATAAATAAGATGGTAACAATAGTGGCATCCAGTTTACTGAAACAGTGAGTAAAAACATTTTATTACATATATTCTTGCACAGTTCAGTAAAATCCTACAATGTTGTTGTGTTCACTGAGGACCATTAGCTGTGACGGTCATCTTGGTTTGTGTTTACAGCCAATCTCAACTTTTTAAGGGTTTAATTTAATAATCGGTCCAGTGGTTTGTGAGATATGGTTCAGAGACTGAGATGGATTGATTTGAAAACAAAAAAGAGTGAGAGATTTATCTGGCAAGGTCACAGGTTTAACAGAGTACGGAGCGTCTGCAGAAAGTGTGACGAATAAACAAAACAAAGCTGGAAGTATATCTTTGACTGGGTTTTCAGGATTGGACAACCGCAGGAGACAGATAACGTGACCTTACAATTCTGTAGTCAAAATGAGACATTCCTAACAGTCTGTAGCCTATGAGACATTTACATTTACAAGTATGACAACCGCTTTATAACATAGTATTATATTATCTAATAATCACACACAAACCCATAAAATATCAATCAGTAAAGTAAGAAAAATTCTACTTCAGCAATCAATAAAAAAGAAAAGCAGATGTGTAAAAACAGATGCCTCCATCTCCTGATCAAGTCTTTCTTTTGGATTGAGGTGGTACCTCAAAGGTTGTTCGGCATGATCTGGAAATATTCTTATTCTGGTCAGAGCAACAGATTTTAATTTGGTATGGTTGTTCTTTAGATTTAAGGATTCCAAGATGAATGGCACTATGAATGTACATCTGACAGATTCTTGAGGCAGATTAGGAATAAAGGGTGTGGTTAGGTGGTAGCCATCTGGAATATGGACCTCCAGTAAGTTCAATATAAGCTTCAGACTCAAGCCATGCCCCCAGGCCCTGAATGGTTTTGACAAGAGAAGGTAAATTGACTGAAAACAAAATCTGATCTGTGTTCTCCTTGAACCATTGGCCCTCTACACCTAAAGTCTGTTTGAGGCCTGCTGAGATCCACTAAAAGATGATTTTAAAAAAGGGAATTATTTTTGCAGAAAAGGACTTGTAAAAATGACCAAATCCCAGCTGACAACAGTCGCTCTTGCTGCCACAGTAAAAACAAGAAAATAAAAAGGCGTAGGAACATAAAATATATCATTCGAACAGCTGGTTCTCAAAAAAATAAAAAGATGGTAAAAGTTGCAATCATGTTTTTACTTGTATTTTGTTCATGACAAAAATAAGAAATGCAGAATTTATTACGGAATATTGAGTTCTGAAACTCATTGAAACGAGAAGGGTACTGATTAGGTACTGAATTGGATTAGGTCAAAATCCAATTTTAAAAGACAAACTTTTCAATTGGTTCTTTTTTTACATTTTATTGTTAGTTTAAAGAAAACAATCAAAAATGGTGTTTTGCTTTTTTTGTGACCTGACACTCAGAGCATCTCAAAACTAATTTTCATAACCTGCAGTATTCAAATGTTCTGCGAGGAGCTATATGATATGAAAACCTTTATTTGAATGTGTGGAACAACAAGCATGCATCCCCTGACGCCTGTGGTCATTTTTTTTTTCTTATTCGCTGCCCCTCAGGTGTTTATTCCAGTAAGAAGATGGCAGAGGTTTTTGCCTATGAGAGCTCCGAACTCGACTGGTGTGAAGACAACTACAAACACTCGGAACATATCGTGGAGTATTTTAACACAGTATGTTCTCTAGAAACATCAGCATCATTCAGGAAACATAGTTTGGTGATAAACGCTGCTATATTCAGTGTCTGCCCTTAATAAATCCATGCTTTCATTTTCCTGCAGATGAGCAGCTTTTTTTTCTTCATCATAGCTCCCATCATGCTCTACCTGCTGCATCCTTATGCCAAAGAGAGGAGCCTGTCGGTCCACATGGTCTGGATCATGATGATATTTGTAGGCATGTCGATCTTTGATGTATTTCTTTAATGTACTAGGTCAGAAACGCATGTAGAAAGATTTATGGCTTTGATAAAAATTCGACATTCTGTGACTTTAGGAATTTACGATCTGCGTTTTCTTTCTTTGCTACATTTCCAAAAGCAGATTTTGAAATGAAACTCAACAGTTTTAGGTGTCAAACCAAACCCCAGAAATCCACCGTATTATCGTTTTAACATGTTGGACTTTTTTCAGCTTTGTTTTGGTACAAATGCAGGAATCGTGTCATACTTTCAAGTCTTTTGTTTTGTTTTCCGCAGGACTTTTCTCTGCCTACTTCCACATGACTCTAAGCTTCGTTGGTCAGATGTTGGATGAGCTCTCCATCCTGTGGGTGTTGGCTGTTGGATATGCTGTTTGGTTCCCTCGTAAACTATTTCCCTCTTTTATAAAAGACAGGTACGTTTGCGCCACGCCAAATCAGTCAAAAGGCCAAATAATCTGAACGGTTTGTCTTAAAAATACATTAAATAAACATTGTTTTCACTGCACACAACAGTGAAACCCAACCCATGTTGGCTGAGGAGTTCCACACACAACCACATAGGTGTCATTGTTCTACAGAGATAATATGATTCTGCAGGCGTCACCCTAATGAGACAGAAAGAAGCTGCAAAATAGAAATAGGCTCTACCCAAACTGTCTAAATTATTAACCACAAGTTGGGAGATGTCTTGCAGTGAGACTCTATTTTATTAGGATTAAAAAATAATTTTTACACTTTTCTTGTTGCCTCTAACCTTGATCTGTATTTTTATGTTCTTAGTCTCAGTCTCTAACATGAAAGGTGGAGGGCGAAATGCATTTCTTCAGAAATAGGGTCTTTAATTTGTTTATACATTTATGTTCTTCAGATAAACGTCACGTGTCTCTGTTTTATGTTTTGACTCTCCAACCTCAGGTCCACATTTTCCAAACTAGTCCTGCTGATAACCGTTGTCACCACCATGTCATCCTTTGTCAAACCTACGGCCAACGCCTACGCCTTGAACTGCTTCGGCTTCCACCTTCTTTACATTGTGGTTCTGGAGATGAGGAGGTGAGAGAACACTTTTTTTTTCTCCTTTAAATATACATCAAGCAGCTTTTCTTCCTGCCAACACCAATCTTTTCTTTATCTCAGCTGCACGGATCAGAGGGCTCTGCGCCTCGCCAAGCTCTCGGTGGCTCTGTGGGTGCTCGCCATCTCCTGCTGGATTAGTGACCGGTTTGGCTGCAGTTTCTGGCAGCGACTGAACTTCTGCTACCTGCACGGGATCTGGTAAGTCCCGGGTAGCCACTGTCTCAAGTTGTGCCTTTATATTAATAAAATATGTATCCACTTGTAGTACATTAAAACAACTATATTTCTGTTTTTGACACTTAGGAAGATGAAGCATTTGTGTTAATGTGTGCTTACCCAAACATTTAAAAAGTGTCATGGTCTTTTCTGGAACTGGAAAGTGTGTTCCAACATAAAGACAAAACTCTTGATTTACTGGTCTGTCTACGTTCTAACCCTCACCTGTTGTCATGAAATATGACGTGCCGGAAAGAATAAGATTCTGGATGCAAGCAACTTAAATGGGCTTCCTCCTTAGGGTGGCTGGGTTCAGCCTAAAAGATAAGTTGAAGAGCTTTGTGATCCAAAGAGCATTGAAAGGTCTCAGCTGAGGTGGATCATGGTCTGATCATGATCTCTCCTATTTTGGAGGTTTTCCAGGCATGGAAAAAGACCCTGGGGCAGAACCAGAATTTTCTGGAGCAACTATGAATTCTCTCTGGATCCCTCAGGAGGAGCTGAGGAGATGGGTTTCTGGGTTTCCCTGCTTTGAGACCTGACCACAGATAATGGAGCAGCAGAAAATGGATGGATGTGTTTTCATAGTTTCATGTGTGTTTTTTCCTGAACATAACAAAATCTGATTCTTTTCATGTATTTTTTTGTCTTTCTTCTGTCTTCCAGGCACATTCTGATCGTGATGGCTGTAGCCTATGTCAGCACGCTAATTGCTTACCTGGATGCCAATTATGAGATCCCTTATTCTTTGCCCGGGCTGCAGTACTGGCCCTGTGACAAATGGGCTGTTGGATTTCCTCACATTGTCCTGAAACGTATGACCAAGACGCAGAAAGTTTGCTGACAAATATTGACGATAACTCTGGCTGAACTTGTGCATTTGTTGATTCTGCTGAAGGATCTCATCTTTATTTGCACTGATGTACAGAAGTACACGCATAAAAGGGATTCAGAAAAAGAAAAATAATTGAAAAGAGATTTTATAGAGTTGCGCCAGTTTACAGCCTTCGTACAACTAACTGCGGATGCAAATGATCTGAATCAGAAAGAAACAGAAACTTTTTACAAAAACATTTCAAGTCTGTGTGATTTCTATGAAAGCATGAAGATTTTCTGAATCAACAAGCAGATTTGTACGAACTGGACTGACAGCTTAAACCAAAGATTGATGTGTGAAAAATCTTACAAGTGGGAAAGTCAAAAAGCTTTGCAGAGGAACTTTCATTTTAACACTAACTTTATAAAAAATAAAAATAAAACAGGCTTTAAACACAGACCTAAAAACTTGTGAAGCTTTTGTTTTAATGTAATGTATTTAATCAATACATTACATTCAAAATATTATAAATAATTTAAGACAGGTTTAATAACATTGATGTTTTGTTTAAAAGCACTTGTTGCTGACTGAAAGTTGATGTGCTCTTGAAGTGTTCAAATTATGTTTTATGAGAAAATTTCCTAAGAATTAACATATTTTTAAAGTATGTTGGAATTTTCTTGTTTAAATTATGATGATTTGATTCAAAGTTTTGACAAAACACAGTTATTCTGAAGTGTTTCCTTGTTAGTTACTACAGAGGTGTGTGTTTGCATGTGGTTTTGATGCTAAGTTTTAAGTATTTTTCCCACTGGTGATGTGTTGATCATTTTCAGGAAGTCAGTGATTCATTAAAAAAAAATTTCTTAAGGCTGACTAACAGAAACCAAAAAAAGGAAGGGGTGTTTTGTTCATTTCATTGTCAAACAGAGACCTCTTATGGACAATTAGCAAACTAACAATTTATTTTTCTGTTCCCACTTCCTATATTTGACATTTAGCAATGAAAAGATGTGTTTTTCATATCTGAGGTCAACATATTTCTTGTTTGTGTGTCCATATCAGTGTTTCCTAATATTTGCTTCGACGGCTTGAGGGACCAAGACTTAAAAATTCAACAAATATACTATTTTAGTCCTGCAAATAAAGATTGAATTTTTATTACAACAAAAAATGTGTTTTTTTTAACATTTTTCTTTAAATAAAACTACAGCTTTTTAGATTGTTATTCCATTTTCTTATGGCTTGATATTTATTGTCAAACATTTACACCCAACTGTAATGCAAAAGTAATACAATGAAAGAGGGGGGAAAGTCTACAATATTTTATCAGATGTATTATTAATAACTGGGTTTTCCAGAATATAAAATTATATCAAGTATGTGTGATGGGCATTCTGTAACTATGGTGGGGGACTTAATGAAAAATTCATTTTCATTTTCTCACTCTTCACACTGAAAAGAGGGATTCAAAGCGTGACACCCTTATGTCTGACAGCCAGGTGGTACCATTTCTCTCATATTCAGACTGGATCAGTGTTAGCGGCAGGAGAAGGGGAGGCTCCAGTGGTGGTGGTGACCTTCTGTCTCATAGCTGAGGCCGGATAATCTCACATCAAAGTCTGAGCGCTGTAGAGATTTGACTGTGGCAGGCCCCTCACTCCCTGAGTCTGTGCAAAAATAAAAATTAGAGGACCTACGGCTGTCTTTGCAGTTTAAACAACTGAATTAAAGCTGATGCACAGAATCAGTTGAAATATAGAAAGAAAAACCTTTACAAATACCTTTACCCAGAGAGTCTGTGTTAAAAATGCTCACAAATGTTTTACTGTGTTGTAATGTTTTAATACACAAAATGTTGCATGTTGTCACTAAATGATTTTAAGTGAAATTGTTTTAATTGTTAAATATAAAAAATAGGAGTTTGGAAGATAATGTTATTTACATTATTGCTTTCAGCCATTATATAGAATAAATGCAACGTGAAACTGAGCAGTTTCAGCTAAAAGTTAAATGTTAAGTAAAATCACATTTTTTTCTCTTGAATTTGAAAATATATTGTTACATATTATATTGTATATGTGACTTTTGACCTTAGTAATACTGAATTCAAATTTACAAACTTAAATCTATGTTCCAGCTCTGATTAATCAATCAGCATTGTGAGCATTTTATAATTGAAACAGAGCTTTTTCCATTGGGACATGCGTGCTGTCACTCGAGAAAACTACCAAAAAATACTTCAATTGTATTTGCAGTTTCCTCGTTATCCCGCCCTTTTGGCGCTCTGATTGGTTAATTTTAAGAGGGCTTGAATTTGCGACTTCCCGATTGGCTTAGAGAGCTTTCTGTTTTGGTCGCCTGCCAGCAGCCGTCTGGAAGGGGAGGGGACCCTGTCTGCCTTCCGCTTCTGGGCTGGATTGACACACAATGAGGAGCAGAGGCAGGGGAGACGCTCCGCAAACACCGCTGTAAATAAATACAACAATCAGTGAGGCCAGAGAAACATGGAGAACCAGGTACAGTGGGTTTTCTGTCTCATTTTTTAGAATACGATATTTCCACAGTAAAAACGACAGCGAGCACGTCGATATCTAGGAAGGAACGAATCTTTCTTTCTGCTAGTCAAGAAAAAAAAGCTCCTTCTGCTGTTTGAACTCGTAGTTTTTTGGCTCTGGAGCTATGCTAGCTGGGCATTCATACATCGGTATTTACACCATTCAGCACCGCTGCATCGCTGTAGCCACATCCAAAGACACAAAGAAATCCCCACTTGGCGTTTAATCTACTTCAAAAATCCATGCACGCTGGTAAACATCGCGACGATCATTTTTAATCGAGGTTTTGATGTAGCTAAGCTATGCTAATTATCTATGAGGACAGTGTCGACCGTGGGCTAAAGGCTAAGAAGCCGCTACAAGGCGAAGGGGGAAAAGATTTGTCCTCTCTGGTGCTGGTGAGGCTGGGTGTTGTCTCCTCTCTGCCCGCGGCCTCAAACCTGAACCCGGAGAGCTGATTAAAACCAGGAATCTTACTACAAACTGGCTAGTTTATTCATAGTTTGTTCTATTTTTCCACATTCATGATTGTGGACAAAAAAAATCATGTTGCATTGAGGAAAATCTGTTTGTCAAGTGAGTTCAATGTTGGAAGAAAGCTTAAAACCATAAATAAAGACCAAAAATAGGTGGTAATCCACATTTAAAGATACTCATTGCAAACTATAAAATAAAACATAAAAATGGGTAGCCTGGTATAAATCATATGGTGCACTATGAATGAGTTTATGCCAGTAGTTTTCCAAATACATATATTGATATGCCATTATGAAATGTGGGTATACATTCAATCTATATAAAGTGCTGAATGCTTAATAAAATAGGAAGCTTGAGTCATGTGATTAACCTACATAAGGCTGGCCTAGCCAATAATATTTTACATATAGGTTATAATTTCCAGAAAAGAGTGTTAAGTCTTTGTACTTCATTTGACAAATCTGAGCTTAAATACGTACCAGTACAACAAAATTGTTGGTCCTCTTATGGTCAAACAGCTTTTTAATGAACGTTGTCACTGTTTGCTAATTTTCCGGCACTTTAGCTCATTTGTACGCGATATTTGGCAGTCGTTCACAAATTTCATACAGAAATTTTTACCTGAAGGACATTTAACCATAGTCATGGAACTAAACTTTTGCTGATGTTGTTTCTTTCTTCAGGATGTTTAGACTGCTGTCCTTGACATTGCAATGAGTGCCTTTAATATACTTGTATCATAATTTTGCTAATTTTCCATAAGAAAAAGGCACATCATTTACATTGCAGAAAACAGAAATGTATCTACCAGTATCTGCCCTCTCTCTCTGTAAAGCAGGTACAGATCCAAACTTCCTTAATGCCTGGGGTTACTGAAGGCTGTATTTGAAATGGTTAACCAACACACACCCACGTAAAGTGGCTCAGCCACTTTTATAAGCTGGTCTCCATTCAGCATTGACCTCTTTGAAGTTTTAAGCCTATTTGTGAACATGCGTCCAGATGAAGCCATCATGTAGAAGTTAAAAGAGAATTCTAGTATATTAACATTGTAATAATATAAATCATTGGATGTGTCTTTACAAACTGATTAACCTTGGGAGCCAACCCATTTCAAGATGGCCTCTACAACGTACTGAACTTTAAAAAACACAAACATGTCTTTAATCAAGTCAATTTTACATGTATTGAGCTCAAATCTGGTGTGGTAGTACACAGTTTCTCACTACACATGCCTCAACTTTTTGGTGTCAAGCCTTCCTGTATGTTAGCAAAATATCGCACATACCACAGAATGGATGTTAATGAAAACCTTTGGGAAGTTATCTCTGTGCATCCACAACTGATGAACCTTTGCGGTCATCCCAATTCATGATGGATGCCACCGCTAATCAGTTAGCAAACACAAAAATGGCTATACCTCATTGAGTTTTACAGATATGAACCTAAACTTTGGTGTGGTAAAAGCTGGGTGTATTTCACAACAAATTCAGTGTACATTGATTGACAAAGTTTAATCGAGTTGCAAAGGTAGACATCGAAGCTTCATCGTGATTTGATTGTAAACTCGTGTGAATAGGAATAACACTGTATGCAGCTTGTCAGATCTGTGCACAAAAGTGTCAAAAGCAGACTATTTATAACCATTATTGGGTAGTAAGTTAGAGCTGTTCAAATAGAATTTTAAGATCCTGATGAGCAATTCTCAAATTTATATCATGCAGTCTAATTCTTCCTGAAGGGAGTTTGTATGTAAATTTCTATCATAGTGTGGTTGTTTCTGTGTTTGAGTCCTGCAGTTTATGGTTCCGTTTATTGCTTTTTTTCTAATTAGGTCTAGCCTCACTTGTGCATTTAAGCATTATTGTCAGGACATACTGGAGGGTTGTTGGGTACGTTTTATCTTACGTTTGAATATGTCTGACAAAAGCAGGAATTACCTTTTAGCTTCTAGCTTTTATTCAAACTATGTTTTACACCTGGATTGTGTCTTGTTACATTTAAACTGATTTGTATGTAGACTCTAAAGTAGGGTCATGACATTTGTGGAAATACCAAGAGCTTTTCTGTATTTTTTTTTGGTGTGTGTGTTCTCAGTTCTGCTGCATGACCACAGCAGCTGGGATGACAAGTTGAGTGGTCATGCAGCATTTTGTATAATCCCCACACTCTTTTCACACACACCCTGTTTCCAATACTCACGTTTTGTTTTGGGTGTTGTTGAAAGGGTATGTGTATGCCGGTGACTCCCAGGGAATTTTGGTTCTCGTCTCTGTCTGAGTAATGCTGTCGATGGTTAACGTGGGGTACGCTGACATCTTTGGTCAGTGTGTGGACTTCCCTGCTTTCATTTCAATCATTTATTAGCTGGAAGAGATTGAAGTGGTGTTATTTACATGGCAGCTGGGAGTTCATTGTTTTCATGGGAGCCAGCATGTCTGCCAAAATTTGTATTTCCTCTCAATTGTTTAAATTGTCTCGGTTTAAAAGAGAGAGAGAGCATGGTTGTATGTTTGCATTATTACATATTTAGTTTGTTTCAACACTTTCCTCCATCATATAATATATTAGCAGCTATGTAAAATCATTAGATAAATATCCAACTTTGTTACTTTTCCTTTCCTTCAGTTTCAGTCATTCATATCAGTGTTAGTTTTGAGTTTACGTTGTGGTGAAGATGTGAAACATGCTAGTCATACGTTGCTAAACCTCACAATTGTTCTAATGTTGTCACGGTTTGAATCATAGAGAAAAATCTTCATTGCTTGTCTGTATTTGCTCAAACTGAAATGATTGATCCTGTTACAAATAAGTGCTTTGTGAGGAGAAAAAAAACACCCAAAGCCATATTTGTTTTGTTACCAGAAATGCCCGCCCACATTTATCTTTTGATTGTGACTTAAAACTGCTAAACTATGAAATCAAACATTAAAAACATTGTCCCGAGCTGCAATAAATGGTGCATTTTTAAAGATCCAGTAGTTTTCCAGATCTATTAATATGAAATCCTGCAATTTGGGTAGGCACTCAGTTTAAACTGTGCACTAAACGGAATCCTCCAAAAACCATGTGGAGGCTTGAGTCACATGAGTGACCTACATTAGGCCGGTCATAGTCTGTAGGTAAACAATTGGACAAATGTAGAATCTTGGAGAAGAGGTTTATGTGGTAATATATATGTGAATCTGCTGCTAAACGCAAGGATTAATATCAGGGCTCAAGCAGGGATGCGGAGCTTCAAAAAGACAGAACTTTCAAACAAATGCAGCTTTAGCAAAACTTGTAAGTTTACCTATTGAGAATTTTTTTTACTCAGATTGTTAACTCAAATTCTCATTAGTCTCCTGCTATAATATGCTTATAAGTTGCCTTCTAGATGATGCACATCCTTGGTGTTGGAATAAAAGTAGTAGAAAAAGTGATATAAGTTTAAATAGCTGCATTTTGTAGCATCCAAACAAATTCATCTAATTGTTTCTTATATTTTCACAAGTTAGAAGCTTGAACATGCATTGTAGTGTGGCTTTTAGATTATTAAAACAGTGGCTCGTTAATTTTTTACAAAAGCTTTAAGATTTAATTCATTGTTTTATGTCGCCTTTTGGCTCCCTTTTTTCTGACATTGGCACATGCTCAGATAATTATTTTTTATTGTCTTTTAATCTGCTTCAGATTTTCTAAAATGTTGAATAATTGTAGGGTTAAATGGAGGATTAAAGTTTGATTGCAGACTCTTGAATCTTAAAATGTTGAATTTGCTTATTTCGTCTGACTGAAGCTTAAATATATTAAATTAGTATGCATTCATGACATTAATGTCAACAAATTATCAACTTGTACAGCGTATGCAACCTAATTAAGTCTTAAATTGTCAAATTAGATTTTGAGATTCTATTTTTTAATTGATTTTAGACCATTTATTGCAGCAGTTTGCAGCTTTTTGTTTTCATGCTCTGATTTTGTTTTGCGTTTTCTCTCATTTCTGGCATGGAATCATAGTCCTCCTTTTTGGCTCTTTGTCGTTTTGATTTTTATGTTTTGTTTATCTGATTTTTGCGTACCCCTGGGGGTGAGGGCGGGCTAATGATCAGAGTGACACCCCCGGCTGCTCGCTGTTGGTGGAGTCTCGGGTTTAGGGGTATTACTGTCACAGAATGGCCAGGCATCGTGCCAGGCGGAGAGGTGTGTTTGTGTGTGTGAGAGAACCACAGAGTGCCAAACAAGCTCATCTCAGTCCCGTACCGTCTAATCCCCCCACTCAGTCTCTGCTCACGAGCTGCTCAGTGCCAGGGCCAAATCCCCACATTCTTCCACCCTTCCCTGGACATAAAGTGTCTTTCTGCCCCCCACCCCACACACACACCTCTTGTCCCTCTTCTATAGTCAGCCTTCATAGCCTCTTCACTTCCATAATCACAGTGTCATTTGCGTGGTCTGCTGTTCTCATTGTTCACGGCGGGCAGAAGTAGCCCAATAATGTGGTCCTTTTCTGGACAAATCTTTTGAGATCAGTCGGCTCGGCATCAAATTACTCTCATTTTACTGGGAGCGTCTAAACACCAGAGCAGCTTTGCATCTGTTTAGGCTCTCTCCTCTTCAATACTCTGTCCTCACACTTCAACAAAATATTGAAATATTTTAGGATGAAATTGGTGGACGATAAGTGGTCCTTATTGATTAATAAGTTCGATCAGTTTGCCTGTTTCTTGTTTTCTTTTTTGTCTGCTGTGTTTCACCCTATTTTTTTTTTACCAATCGTAATTTAATTTAAACCCTTATCTATAAATAAATAAAAACATGAAAAATATGCTGTTTATTGCAAGCCAATATAAAATTTTCAGACTTCTTACTTTTATTTGTCATGATTATGATTAAAAAAAGACTTTAAGAGATTTAGACTTCTGTTTTTTGAAAAAAACTGTTTAATAGTCTTTTAATAAAACATGTCTAATCTAATGGGTTTACTTAAGTTAAACCTGAAAGTATGCAATACAAAAAAATATTTGTAACTTTACATGATGTTTAATAGATTTTTTTTCACATTGCAACATTTCTTAAGTAGTTGTGTAACTTCTTATTTTTTATTTTATCTTAGGACTTGTTTTGTTTATTAGAAGAATTCTGTACCTGTCTTTGTGTAGTAAATATTTCTTCGGCTTTTGGCACATTTCTTATGTCTACACCCTGATTGAAACAGTTTACAGCATTAAGTGTAACCAGTGTTACCATACTTATCAGGTTTTTTTGTTTTTTTCTTTCAGTGCACGGTGCAGGTGAAGCTGGAGTTGGGCCACAGGGCTCAGCTGAAGAAGAAGGTATCATCAGAAGGCTTCACACATGACTGGATGGTGTTTGTCCGAGGGCCTGAGACCGGCGACATCCAGCACTTTATAGATAAGGTCGTCTTCCGCCTGCACGAGAGCTTCCCCAAACCCAAGAGAGGTGGGGCAGAGTGATAATAAATATGAACAGTGCAAGAAAAGATTGAATCTAAAACTCTTTTAGCTGCTGACACAGATTTTATTTTTCCTTGAGGCTCTTGTCTCTTGCATGTCTAGGCTGAGTAGGTCCTAAGAACTGATCTGCAAGTGGGTTTGATCGAACCCATAAAAAGACACTGAAGCCCCGTCAAGTTGACCCGAGTCAGCCCTTTAGAGAAGATCATAAAAAAGTCATAAGAATAAACCACAAGTCAGTTTTATTATGGCTTAAACTGCACACGTTTAACTTAAATACGTAAATAATTCTGTTGCCCCAAAGGTTGTTGGATTTTGCTGAATTAGAATCTTATGCCATCAGATCAAACTAAAAATAAAGTTATGCAGGTGTCATGAATTTACTCAACAGTCAAGACAAAACAAAGGTGAGACGCAGGTTAAAGGTGTTTACTTCTATATTTTATTACATCCCACCAGGCATAAAAATAAGACAACCTTGGGATGTGGGGGTCAGTATAGTGTAGTTGGTAATGAGGATGCCTATGTGTAAAGAACGTCACAAACCAAGCCAGAGGAACTGCTTCGGACTGAGGAGAGACAGGACTTAAGAGCTGGTAAAGACACTGGGCTCAAGCATCTCCAAATGGTCAAGTTCTGTCTCCTGCTGCAGCAAAGAAGATTAGGGAAGCAGATCTTCTCATAGGATCATTTTCTAAAGCTGTTTATAGTAAGAATCCCATGTTTGCAGGGCATTTTTCAACTAATAGTTATCACCTTTTTTTCTCTTTTCTTTGCTCTTGAAAAACACGTTACTTTTATAGATAATTAAATTGTTATGGACTGTTTGAATGCGTAATTAATTCAACAAGTATTGCCTTTATGTGTCTTTCTGTAGTATGCAAGGAACCTCCTTACAAAGTAGAAGAATCGGGCTACGCAGGCTTCCTCATGCCCATTGAAGTGTACTTCAAAAACAGGGTGAGAACATCTGCTGCACAATACACAACAGTTGAACAGTTTGTATGTGTGGAATATTTACATGTACCGTATTTTCCGGACCATAAGGCGCACCGGATTATAAAGCCCAATATCCATGAACGGATCTATTTTCTTACATAAAGCATAAAGCGTGAAAATACATAAAGGCACATTAAGCGAAACAAAACGGTCATTTAAATCGAACTTTATTTAACTACCGTGATTCACAATAACTCTCAACATTGTTCAGTTGTAAGACATAAAATACAAAACAATACACTCACATTTTCAGTTCAT
>JAVKLF010000083.1:4083854-4097040 GCA_034783495.1 Millerichthys robustus | reverse complement strand
CTAAAGTAATGCAAACTGATATCTACATTTAAAACGCAAGGTGCGTCATTTCAAAGAATCAAAGTCTTATAATGTTGAAGATAGACGGATGACCTATCTGCTGACTGGAGAGTGATTACTATAGTAAAAATATGTCATGTCAGTGAGATTAAATGGCCTAAAACACAAGAAACCCAAGGCCTGCTATATCAAAATGAGATTATTAGAATATATTTGATCAGACGGAAATCTGTGAGCGTATCTCGGTACATTATGTTGATGTGCCTAAGTAGGAGTGAGCTTTTGTGCCGATAACCCGTTGAGTTTCACACAGACTGCCTCGGGAAGCTCACACTGTTGTTTGCTGGAAAGAGGTTTGCTAAAACCCACCTTTCCAGCTGTCATTTGAAGACCGTTTCACTACCGTTACATTTCGACGTGACCTCAAAATCATGCTGCAAAACCGAACATGTATCTGCACTTTAATAATAAGTTCTGCACAACTTTTTACACTTGTCCCTCGCCCTGAAAGAATAAAAATAAATTGAAAAATGATCTGCCACTCTTTGTGATGGATAATTTCAGCATTTTATTTTGCCCACGTTTAAAGCCCAGGGAGGCTGACTGAATACTGAAAAAGCTGTCCGTGTTGTCTCACGGCGATCTAAGTATGTCAAAGAATGGAGTAATACTGGTTGAACGGGATGAAGTTTTATTCCGAAAAAAAAAAAAAGAGAGAAAGGAAAGGAAATTACCTTTAGGAAACTTTTGGCAGCATTGCGGCACTCCTGGTAGTATTCTTTGTAGCTGAGTGTTTTAAGCTGCTCGCCCTCTTTCCAACCCAAAGCTGTGTAGTCACCATAAAGTTTCACAGTTCTTGTGAAGGCCTGGTCCACAGTCATAGGGGTCTCAGTTGCCACTCCAGAGTCACCGATCCTGAGTTTCACCTCGCCGTCGAACTGTGTCGTCCACAGGCGGGGCTCCGCTGCCGAGGGCACCGCCAGCGAGGCTGGGCGCTGAGGTTTCACTGGAAGATGTGAAGATATGTATCAGTGATGAGGATTTTCCTTATTTCCAATACCAACGTCCACGTTGAGAGCACATGCACTGATAAACAAACACACATCCATGTTCTCCAGGCACAAAGAATGCACAGATGACTCACTGCAGCCATTTTGGAATAACAAGCACAAATTTAATGTTTCACAGCGATCTTCAGGGGTAGAAGCTCACTGGTTACGTGATGCTGTGGCTCTCAAAATGCTCATCTTCACTGTATATTTCTGTTGTGATTGTTACAGCTGTGGGCATCTTTTTATAAAACCGTTTGCAGCAGATGAATGCCAAACATTTTTGCTTTCAAATCTTAGTCGCATCATCTTAATGGAGTATTTAATGTTTTATATCATTCAGCAGTGAAAGCAAATTATATTTCAGGAGACACTTTTTTCCTATTTTCACACATGATGTGGATTACATTGAAGAGTTCCCATCAGTGACCATAACAGGAAGGAATGTCAGAGCTGAGTTTAGGGGAAGGAAAATAGGATGCAAAGTTTGTTCTTCCAAAGAATGTGGAGTGAGTGCTTCCTCAGCAAAGATATTCAGCCACAAATGCTGACTTCAGCGAGATTGAGCATATTAACTACATATAAGATTCCCGAATCTGGACTAAACGTATGTTTGAACACTACTTATTGTAGTTTAAATCCAGCTTCTCCTCACTCAGACAAAACAAACATGTGGCAGCTTTTCTTCAGGCCTCACCCTGTTGTGCGTTTGAGCTCTGCTCAGCTGGGGCTGCTGGAGTCTCAGAGCTGCTGGTGACTGCAACACGAGCAGGGGTCTCTTCCTCTTTCTCTCCCGTGGCCTCTTCCTCTGACGACTCACTAAAAGGACAGGAAGGAGGAAACATGTTGATTTAAGAGTGAGCGGATCACATCCCAACCATCTCCTCCCACAGAACAAAAACATGCACGTTAGGTTAATTAACTCTAAACTGTCCAGAGGTGTGAGAGAGAGAGTCTCTGTGTCCCTCTGATGGACCTGCTTAGGTTGTTCCCCACCTCTCGCACAGAGAATGATGAAGATAGGCACCACAAATGACTGGGAAAGGAGAAGCGAGCAAAGTAAATGGATGAATAGATTTCCCTAATGAGCACACTCCTAGTCAAATCCAAACAAAAGAGACTGATGTTTGCAAAAAGCCCAACCTAGTTGTAACCCAAACCAACAATATGACCAACCCTGATCATCTTTAATAAGATGACACCTGAAATGATCTCACAAACGTTCAACCTTTGCTACATTCCTCCATCATCTGTGAGCAGTAAAACTGAATTAGACTTATAGAGACCTGCAGAAAGCCAATCTTTCAGTAACCAAGTGCAACATGTTTGCGTTGACATACTTTGCTGTGTCCACAATGACGTTATCAAGAGAAACTGCGCTGTCTCCTGCACCGCAGGACTCTAGGAAGCCTCCTGCCTGAGGAGGCTCCATCACCACAGCGTCAGACGTGGAGGTGGGCTCGCAGGCGGTCACTGAAAGAGAAGAGCGCATCAGTTCCTTGTTGCTTTGTTGGCAAAAACATCCACGATTAAGAAAATAACAACAAGCACTCAAGACACAAATCAAGTGCTTGTAAATTAGAGAAGAAATATCTTTAAATGTACGTTTAAATAAGAGATTTGCTACGTGTTGCTGGTGCAAGGTCTTTTATTTTTCATATGCCAGTAGCTGTAGTAAGGGTCACGCTTTTGACCTTGTTTTTCTACTTCAACAGTCCTTCAGAATTGTTATTAAGCGTCCTAAAGTAGTACTGATCATAGCATGATGCTGGGTCTCTGCTGAGTAAAGAAAATAAGGAACTGTAAAGTGCAGAAACACCTGACAAAGGAAGTAGGCTAACTGTTAAATATCACCTGTCTGCTCTTTTTATGATGTTTGACTAGAGCAACAAAAGGAGGAACATATGGAGTGTAGCTGATAAGATGGAAAGTTACAAGTAAAAATAGCTGTGTTTGCCTGAAAATAATGCTGTTTGGTCAACAGAACATCTTCGTAAGCACAACTATATAACACAAAACATAAAACAGGAGAACGCCTTGTGGGTTAAAGGAAGGTGAACAAAGACGGGTTTTACACTCTGACCTGGTGTTAAAACTCCAGACGTGTTTCAGAAACCTTGGCTTCTAAAACAAGGCTTCGTTTTAGTTTTGGCTTTGCTGTTCCATCAACACAGGAACGATGTTTGACACATTTAAACAATAAACCATCACAACTCAAACATGGTCAAATCTGCCACACCCGTGTCCCTCATTCAAAACACAGCTGCAGCCTGGTCAGGACCCCACCTCTTTCTCTTATCAGCGTATCACCTTGTTTATTTAAAGGGGGGGGCCGACAACACATACCAGTGGCCGTACGTGCTTGTTGTGGCAGGAGCCTATCATAGCTCACATTGTCGGGAACAATTAGTCCTGGGTAAATGGAGAGAAACGGGCTTCACTTAGATCAGGGAACAGAAACAATAATATTTTTTCCGCACAAGTTTGAGGTTGGCACACATATGCCAAACAAAACTTCCAGTGAGTAAAAACAAAAAATTAAAGGTTAAAGAAATATTTTGGGTCTAAAATGGCGTCGACATTCCTGAAATTCATGACCCAGAGGTTCAAATGTCACTTCCACACACAAACAGTTTTATTTCTGTGACGTGATGGTCAGTTCACACTTTACAGACTCGGGTTTTAAGACTTTTAACGAATCAGAGATTCTGTTAGGACACAGCTGTGGGTGGAGGCCAGCATGTTAGGGGGTTGAGTCAACCCTAAAAGACCCCCCTCCTTTTATTTCTTTGGTGTCTGTCTTTGTTATGGTCTCTGGATGAAGAGGGGGGGAGCAGGGCGTGATAGATAGAAAAGATTTACTCTCATAAACCAAAAAAGTTTCTTACATGAAATGTTTAGGATGGTTATAGCTTTCAAGACAGGTTCCAAATTTAGTTTGCATGTGTCCTCTTTGATATTTGGAAACACTACATCCATTTTAGATTTATGCAAAACACCCCACAAGTTGATCATCATTAACATCACATGGAAAAAGCTGATCTACTTTTCATTTAGCCTTGAAATAGCCCCTGTTCTTGTCAGCATCCGTCTCCAGTCCACTTAATGATTAGAGACCATTTCTCTAAGGATGATTTTTTTAACCACAATTTGTCTAAATTATAAAATCCCCTGCTCATTACACTAAAATTTGGCTTTTAGCTTTGTAGCATCCATTTTTCAGAGCTGTTGTTCCCCAAATCAATACAGGGTTTTAAAGGAGTTTCTTTTTAAAGTGGATTTTCCAAGCAAGCTAAACTAAATTATTAATTTTTGTATTGATTAACTCATAGTTTTGTTTTTGTCTTTAGTTCTTACTGTCTAAAGATTTGTTTCAGTCTTTTTGGGGTCTAGTCAGGTTGTCCAATATGACATCTTCAGCTGGAAGTTGAGAATGTCTTGACAAGAAGCTGATTTCTTATTGCTATTTTGGATTTCTTCTTAAAGTCTGATTTCATCGCTCAGAAAAACCCAGACGAATCATCTCGTGGCGTTGGCAACTTCGCAGATCATTATAGATTTACTACAGTCATACAGTCGGGAAGGGATTATGAGGATGGAAGATGAGATTAGCAACAGCTGGTCCATTCAGAAAGAGAAACACAGCAACGGTTTAGGGTAAAACACTTAAACCTCTAATGATTCACTGATTATCAGAAAGGGTGATTTGGCAAATTAAAACCATCACCTCTCTATTCTAAAAAATAAAAATGTGAATACCATGGTTAAGCAAAAGGGACTCCCCTTTTGAGTCTCTGTTTGTCAAAAGGCAGCCATCTCAGGTGGGTTAACTAGAATTTATTAAGAATTTATTTATTAAAGGCTTCACGGCGTGATCTAAATCCTCACAGGCTGCCGTCGCCTCAGAGAGCAGCAACCACTGGGCGTAAATCCTCTGCATATATATTCTATATTTCTTCTTTTCCGTTCATTTGTAAACATTTCATAACCAGGTATTTCAATTTAAAACAAGAGCTGCAGCTTTTTAAGGACAGTTGTAGAATTGCAATGGTATATTTAAAGAAACCTGCATAGTGGGTTACACCCATTTACCAGGGGATGAGGTATTCTGTCTGGTTACAAATCACAATCTATCATACACAGGTTAAATGTAAAACTGAAGCCAAATAATGTAAAGAAAAATTGAGATCCACCAAATTAAATAATCATAAACTAGCAAGTAAGAGTACTGCATAAAACTTAATTTGATTACTTATTTCATGCCATGTAAAATCTAACCATACATAAAATACAAACACAATTCAGTGGCTTTTTTGGTGTACAAAACCAGTTTTTCCAACCTGATGTTGCAATAAAAGCTGATAAACAAGACTAAAGCACTTCCTCCTTGTTACACATATTGAAAAGAATTAAATTAAGAATTAAATTGAGGTGGGATACTCACATTGCATTGTTGAAAAATTATTAGTTTCTCAAGCTGACTTTTACTGAATCTGTACCCTTTTGATTTTTGCTCCCTTTTCTTTAAAAAAGTGCTTTGGCTTCAGAGATACTCCAGTCGTCTACAGCACGAGCAGCATACCATTCATTTTCAAACAGCACTAGAAGCCGGCTCTGTTGGGTCCCTCCCTCCTGCAGACCCCACCCAGACAGGCCTGTTGGTTTCTTCAGCCACCCCCACCTCCCCTCTCATCCTGAAGCGCTCGGATTGGCTGAAACGCCTCACACCACAAGACTCATTTCCCTCATAAGGCCATGCAGTCCAAAAGAAGAAGGTGGGGGTGAGGCTGCTGTGAGGAAACGCATACACATACTCTTTTGACAGATGATGCTACGAAACTCAGGCCCATCCCCCCCATGAGGGAAATACCGCCCAAATACACACAAGTATAAGATGGCGAGGTTACTAGCGGACATGAAGGGCTAGGCTTCAAGTGCAGCTTTGCACTCCACTTGGAGAACCACAATGCGACCTACATTACTAAAACTGATGCTGGTCTTTCTTCTCTGCTTAATCGTATGGATATTCAACGTTCATTAACGGTGGCACGATGGTGCAGTGGTCAGAGCTGAGGCCTCACAGCACGAAGGCCACAAGTTCACCTCCCAGCCTTTCTGTGTGAAGTTGACATGTCCTCCCCTGGAAACTGTAAACTTATCGGTCAAGAAGTTTCACAAAAAGCAGAGTTCTGTCTTTGTGCTCTGCTTAGTCCCCGGTATTTATTCTTGATGACGTGTCTACTTTTTAAGTCCTGACTCAACAACAGAACAAAGACAGTCTATGTAAAAAAAAATAATGCCTGTTACACAAAATGTGCCTTAGTGCAACTAGCTGTACAAGTTTAAAACAGGATTAAACAACTGGAAAAGCGAGTGGATCTCTTTGAAGCTATTTAATTAGTTCAACATTTCCTGCAGACACTTCTAAACATCGATCCAGAATGTGCACTCGCAAAATACTCAAGCAACCCAATAACTAAAGAAAAAAAAACTGTCACAGTGACAGACATGAGAAAAAAGAAAAGTCTCCACATGAGTTCCCCCAAAACTCCATCTGCACAGTTCAATAGTTCAAATATTTTAAGTAAAGGAAGTGGAAAGACATTGAATTTCCTCCTCAAACTCATTACAATGTTCTCACTTTTACATGTAAACCCCCCAAAAAATACATAATATTTATGCAAAGTAATTATGTTAAGTCTGCACCAAAATCATTTTTGTAAATGCTTACTGATGCAGCTTTGTTTATTATTGTATCTTCCTTTTCAAGCTCAGCCTCTAAATAATTCATGTGCAGATACTCACATGACCCCACGAATGTGTCATCATTCTCTGTAGAAAGACCCAGCCAATCGCCACCCGAGACGTAAAGACTGAACCACCCCACCGCAGCGTCACATGACTTCCTAGAGCTGGCTCACCCCGAGTAGCAGACCACTGACAGGCTGCAGGATGTGTTTTAGTGCTGATGCACCCTGAACTGTGCCTGTTAGTCACTGACATCCTCGCGTCCGTTTCATGCTATGCAAGCATGTACCTAAAAATGAGTTTAAGACAGCTGACAATTATCAGTTATTCCAATTAAGGTATAGAAGCAGTTTTGGCTGCATACTGTTACGGTTGTTTCTGCAAGTTTTATGTGTATTTGCTGGACAACAAATGTTAAAAGTCCTTTAAGGAACGATCAAACCCCACCACTCTTCAACCCGTGGTTTGTAATTGAGGATTTGAAGCCGCTTTCTGTTGTATGAGGTTATTTTTTTCCACACTTTCATGTATATTTGTACTTCATATAGACAGGAAGTGAAGACAAAAAGCATGAATGTTCTGCAGCAAACGACATATTTGCAATAAAAACCTCACCTACTCAGACATGTGTTTGACAACTCAATCATGTGACTGCCCTTAATGTTAGACAAAACACAGAAATGTACCAAGAGTTATCGTTTTGGGCATTTCTATCTGCAGAAAACATGCAATTAGACAAAAAGTTTATATGTTGTCCTTCCTGGGATTCTTCATTCCTCCATAATGTTCAGAGAATCCTAATAATTGTTATGAATGTGCTTCTATACATGTACCTAAAATGCATCAAATTTTCCTCCGAAATACTAAACCAAAGCACATTTTTTAAAGTCATTAATGTCATTGATTAAATTGAGTACTGCAGATTGTGTTGGTGTTAGTTATATTAAAACATTTCTACTGTATAATGAGTTTGTTATTAGACCTTTAAAATGGTTGTTTCTATTGAAATGTCACGTTCTGTTCTGCTACCCATCAAAACAGCAGCTGAATGTCTACGTGAAGGTTTGAAAACAGCAGTTCAACAACAAACGGGCGTCACCTGTGAGGTTACATTCTTCTCTTTAATTGAGGACTACTGAACTTTCAAACCTGACCCTGCAGATATACAGCACTGTATTTTATTGCTGAAGAGTTTATTGCTGCATAATACAAAATGCTTACTGCTGCTAAAAGGTCCTTCATTTACTCTTTTATACCTGAGTACTTATATACTTTTTAAATGTACATAAAATTTGTATGGATTAAATAATATAAATGAAATTCAACTGAACTTAAGAGGTTCAACTAAATCTGTTGCCAATGAACATAATGGTAAGTGCGCCGGTGTATAATTAAGAATCACATTGATATTATATGTCCATTTATCCCTTTAATCATTGTTTTAGGTATCTAACTTTGTGTGCACAAATCATTATAAACAGTATAAGTTAGATACAGAGCCTTATAAATGATTAGCTTTCATGTGTAGACTTGTCTTGGTTAAGGACAAATTAAAGTAAATTTTAAAAATGAACTGAAACTGTCAAGTTGAATCTGTAGTCAACATAAAACTCTTAAAAATTAACAGGTGCTAATTTTAACAGTTCAGCTTTAAGTAAACACATTTTAAAATTTGAAACATTGATTCAGTAACACAAGATAAGAGTTAAATGGTGAGAATTAATTCACTTACTGGCAGAAGAGACTCCAATAGCTTTCGTCTTTTGACGGTGGCTGAAAATAAAAGAAGACCTGCTCCCTGCTGGATGCAGTTGTCAATTTCACATCTATAAATGACACTCTGCTTTAACTCACAATGCACAACATTAACCTGTCTGACCAAAATAAAAAGGACCTTTCATTGTTTATGCTTAAAAAAATGAAAGGTTATTTTTGTTGTCAAAACATATCTAATTTATTTTGAGTTAAGACAAGGACAACTTACGTTTGAGACGCTAAGGACATTTCATAATAGGTATTTTTTCCTCATTGAATATTTTATCACAATTGCAGCTTTCTTAAAAGAGACACAGCAAGTGTTGAAAGTATTTATGTCTGCAAAATCAAAACAATAAAAAAACAAAAACTTATAAAAATACCATTTCAATTGAGCAATTGTTCCACATCATATAAACTGTTGATCTTTTCATAATGAACCCATAGAAAATATATTAATCAGCTAATTGGTGTTAAACCATAGGACTTTGCTGCCATCGTGTGGTGTAAAATAGGTAATTACACGTTGAACTTTTACAATAGAATAAAACCTGCTTAAAGATGTTTGCAGTCGAGATCCACATAAATACCACAAATACGGATACAGTAAGAGATGTGCATTCATATACAACGTTTATATATTTAGAGTACATAATTTTTGTTTTTAGAAATAAATATTAGTAACCCACATTTAGGTTGCCAGTGAAGCGTTTGAGTTTGTCAGAGCATATTTTCGAGTTATCTCATTTACTGTTTATTTATTTTCGGACAAGTGTTAAGCCTTAACAAATACCGTAGACTATGACGGTAATAGCCAAGGCTAATTTGCAATTTATTTGGGATTTATGAATGAATTTTGCGCCTCATAAACATTTCCTAACTAATCACCACCACCTAGTGGCTGAACTTTAGAAAACTGCTCATTTAACTGGGCGGAACAATAGAGTGCAGTCCATGGGCGGAACGCTTTTCGGTATGGACCCTCCCTCAGTCAGTGGGGCCCGTGACGTAGGCGTCCAAGGGTAGCAACAGTTGCCTCGAGACCCTGTGGCGCTATAGTGATTGTAGCCGTGGAGACAGTTACTTACCAACGGGCGCAACACTCAGCAACAGCAGCAGCATCTGGAAGTCACCGAGCGAGTGGGAGAGAGGGCTGAACTTTTGTGAAAACAAAGGTGAATATATATATATATATATATATTAAAACAGAATTTAGAAATTGGTTTAGAGGGAATATTGTCCGGGGTTCAAACGCAGAAACTTCTCTTACTGGCTTTCGTCTCTTCCTTTAACTGACGACAGTCCTCCGCGTTTCGCTTCTGCTACAGTTTGCGAACAGAAAGCGTTGACGTTGCTACAGCAGCTCCGAAGCATCACTTTACACTTGTTGCTGGCGCTGTTTTAGCGGGTGTCGAGACGTGAACGCACTTCCAGCTCATCCAACACTCACACACGGACTACCCAGTCGAGGACAGCTAATGCTAATTTGCCAGTAGCCATGAGTGGAAGTTCGCTTGTGAGTTCGTGTCGCGTTGTCAGCCGCAGCTCAGTCTCGTTGGGGCACAGCAATGAGGGTAAACTCAGTCTTTTTCCGGAACCGTGGTCCAACAGGTGGGAGTGTGTAGTTAGTACCGTTGGTTCTGTTGGTCCAGACGTTACCAACGTCCGCTGCGTGCAACGTAAGACTATCGCATCACTTGAAGACAACTTTCATGGCTTGTAAGATTTTATTTTCAAGTAAAAAAAAAACTTCACGAAACGGTTTCACTGGTTATTCAGTAACAAGTCGGTCAAAATCCAAGAATTCTCTATCAGATTGTAAAACATCAGATATCAGGAACAAGCTATACGAAGTTGCAATATATAAATATTTTCAATAACTTCAATAACAAAATGTGTTGCAGCTAGGTGGTGCTACTGGATGATGGTTTTGTCACATTTCTCTGTTTTGTTTTTATACATCATAGCGCTGCTTTTTGTAATTTTAGAATTTTAGCCAATTTATACTGTAGTGTGTTTTATGTTGGGCAGAAGAAAAACCGGTGATGACTTTTCTAACATCCATTTTCCTCACAAATGATTAAGTTTATATCTCCTAATCTAGCAGGTTTTGATAACGTAGACCTAGAAGTCAATAGGTAGGTTGTTCTCAGTTACACTGCTTCATCGTTAAAGTGTTTGTTTTCTCAAAGGTTGCTGTTTGATCTCTCTGCAGAGCTGCAGAGATTCATTTCAATCTCTGCCATGACTCTAAAGTGAAACATTCTGATTTTTAGTGAACATTTTAGAGCGAGCCTAATGAACCTGTGGTAAGTGTTAAAAACACATGCATCCCTCTTTTTGTCCCAGGAGATGCATTAATTCTAACAAAGCCTCTTCTTAGAGACGTTGGTCAGGTGCTTGGCCAATTGTGTTGTTTGCTATTAAAGCAAAAGCAAAATTATTTGCAGCATGAATGTGCTTTCAATGAATAACATTTTTAAAATTTATGTCATTGACTTATATTCATCTCATACAGGAAGAGAGTTAAAGTATTATTAAAGAGCTCCAGTATCTGTGTCTCTATAGGTAATCATAAGAGGTCAAAAAGCAAGTTTGCTAATGATTATCTAGACCTAAATGCAAAATTAACAGCTCATTTTAGAGCTGTGGTTTCCAACGTAGTGGCCATAAAGCCTCACAAATGGTCTGGAGAATCTAAACAAAATTCAAATTGCCTTTAAAAATGGCTGCCGAAAGCAAATTTAGCTTTACCTTTACAAAAAATTTAAAACATAATGCTCACAGATGCATACAAACATATGATATTTGTTAACTTCAACATTACTTTTGGGGTTTCAAGTCTCTGCTCTGTGAAAAAGAAACATTTGCCAGTCAGAAATTCTTTACATCAATAAAAATGAGAAATGATAATGAAGAGTTTATTCTGTTGAAACTGTGCAACTTTCACCAGTTTCTGCTTGCATTTTGAGTCTGACTGTTATGTTTACATGGCAACTTGTTACACAAATACACATAAGGAAAGAGGTTAGAAAGGTCCAGAGAGCGAGTCGTTTTTCTCCTAAAAGTGTTGTTTTTTTAATGGTTATTATCCACCTCTTTGTGGCTGGAGTGCAAATCGCTAATTCATATCGGCATTGCTGAAAGGACAAATGTGTTGAAATGTAATGGAACAAAACTGAGCAAGAGTAAAGGGTCTGAAAGGGTTGACAGATGTATTTTAATTTTATTTTTATGTTCTGTTGTGGACAACTTGGCTTTTGTCAGTTTCTAGAATCATAGTGATTTTTACCAGTATTATTAGTCCGGAAAACTTTTACTGACCTACTTTTCTTTTCTCCAATCCCCCACTAGGCAGTTTCTAAAAAAGCTTGTGATTTTTAAATTGCATTGTCACCTGTTGAGTGTTTAATGGACCCATGTGTTGAACTATCAATTGGACAACTGCAGTGCTCCCTGGGGCAGCAGGGGACCTGATACAGCTTATGATCACGTGTCTGTGTGTATGTGACTTTAAAATGTGTATGTGTAAGTGTTGGTGTGTTTTGCTCATGCTGAATTTAGCTATCTTGATGAGGCCCACTGTTGGCAGAGGATGTCCATCCATCCAGCAGCCCAATATAGACACAAGCTTGATGGCTGTCATCTGTTTTGCTGTTATAGTTTACAGGCTGTCAGATGCAGAGTTGCATTTACCCTTGTTTGGCTTTTGCACACACTGTTGTCTGCTAAGTTAGTTATCACAAAACCCCAGTCAGAAACATATCAGTAAAACCAGGATGAAAAATAGAAGATCTAAAACACCTCCTGGGACTTGTTAGTGGAAATGAATATTTGTTTCCATAATTCTTTGGTTTAATTTTAAAATGCTGAGCTGTTATCTCTTCAAAATAAAAATCTAACTCTTGCAATAAGTTGTTTACCTTCAGAGACTTTTGGAAATCATTGTAGGCCCCCGCTGCCAGGATACAAAGAAACAACTCTCCTCATATGAAGACACAGCCACTGATTTGGCTTCGTGTGGTTGCAACAAGCTGGAACTTGTGAAATGAAATGCTTTTCGGTCTGTTGCCTCCGTCTGAGCGTATGTGTCATCAGCAGCATTCCTTGCATTACACCTGTTTGTATCGTAGCGACACAACTGGTAATTAAATTTCCTGCCACAAACAAAAGACATTAGCATTACAATGACACCCCCTCCCTCCTATTCAGGCAGGGGTTGGAGTAGACCCCTGTTTGTGCTGCACTTTTCTTTTGTAGAGTTTTAAGCTGGAAAAGAGATAGTTATTTAGCAACAAAAGCAGCTCTGTTAGTGTAAACCTAGCACTAAAGTAATAACCAGATTCAAGCTTAAGTTTTTTGATAAAATGCCATGTTTTCTGATCAGCAAAAGACAGGGAGGCAGTAGATTTAGGCTAATTCAGGAAACAGTTCCTCTTTAAACCCGATTGTGAAGGCAGGTTGTCAGCCTGGTGCAATATTCAAATATGAACAACATATCTGTCTTAGATTTAAAGCATACATGAGTCACTGTCAAGTTGTGACAAGTTGTGTTTTTGAAAGTGTGTTGTATACTTACATTATGATGATTCAGTGCCCCCCCCCCCCCCCCCCCCCCCCCCCCCCACCCCAAC
>JAVKLF010000083.1:4070177-4083368 GCA_034783495.1 Millerichthys robustus | reverse complement strand
GTGTGTGTGTGTGTGTGTGTGTGTGTGTGTGTGTGTGTGTGTGTGTGTGTGTGTGTGTGTTGGGGGGGGGGTGTTCAGCTTGGCTCGGGAGTAAGAAAGTGGGGGCTTTGAGGAAAATAGGTTGGGAACCACTGCTGCAGTGAATGCTTGCTATTAAGGCTTGTCCCTTCAATCTAATTTGACGCTTATGTCAGGTTTATTGGTCGAGATCAATCGTCATTCAGACGTCAGCTTTGCAGGATGCGTTTAAAAGAGGATTAAAACTTCAAAGTTCATATGTTGAAAATACTTATTAAATTCAATTTTTAAAATCTTCTGTTACTCAAAACAATTTCACAGTTTATTCTTAATCAGCAGACATTAGGTGAATTTTTTTTGTGTGTGTGTCATTAATGTGGCTTGAAACACATTAGAGAGTAATTGTGATGGAAAGGCATGCCCATGCATCAGTTTAGTGGCATTACCCTTTTTTGCCTCTGCTTTTTCTATATTTTTGTAAGTTCAATCCCTCAAAACACGCAGTTTCAGCTTTTTAGTCTTCCATCTCAAAATGTGACACAAGGATGAGGGTTGGAGGTAGTGGTGGGGAAGCAGTAAAAATTTGGAAAGGGTTATACGAGGTATGGCATTGGGGGAGGAGGTGGCCAGTGTAAAGCTTAGGCGAACACACAATCTCCATGGCAACAGTTTGATCTTTCTCTCTCCGTGGCTGTCGGGCTCACAGCGCACTCAGTGACAGAGTGGACAGGTTGTGCTGATGACCAGAGGTGGGGAGGGGGAGGAGTATTCTTGGATCAGAGACGGCGGTCGGTGCCGCTCCTCACTTGTCAACCCCCCCAGCCCTGCCATCTGCAGACCCTAAGAGCTGCTTTGATTGGATTAGCCATGAATTAATGAGACAGGCTTGAAGAACAGCTTCTGTTGTGGAAATCTCTTATCATATCTTAATTTGCTCTTTGTATGAACGTGTGGCTGTATGATCCTATAACTTATTTCAGTAAATCCAAAGCCTCAAATGTATGAAAGGCATTTAAAATAATTTTTATGGTGAACTAACAAAGTCAGTTCTGAAATAGGAATGACAAATGCCAGGCAGACGTATTGCATTTTTTTTAGTAAAAATGTGATAAATAGAGGATTTTTATGGAACATTTATCCTGTATTTGTTCAGCAGTTTTAAGTGTCACTTGAAATTATTTTATTTTATCTTCCACTGAGTTGGGAAAATCTCATCTGCCTAGAAAACTGTAGCTCAATGTCATATTAGAAGTTTTGTTTTTGAATGGCACAAGTGTAAAGAGGCCATAAAAACAGATTGTTCTCTTGGATGACTTGAACATTCTTCCTTTCTTTAAATATCAAGTACTTACAAAAAACCAGCAAATTTTCTAGTAGTCAGTTTAGTTGCAGCAAGTAAGAAGTCTGTAATTTTTTTTCATGACTTCAAAACAAAAATAACTCTGCTCCCTGCACCACCCCCATCTCCACCCCTCCATGTCCGAAATTATTAGCTTACATCGTATTTATTGTTGTAAGTTTCTACTTAGCATGAGATAGAGGAATCAGGTGGGGGGATGGCATTGTTTGGTTTGGGAAGTATTCTGTTGGTTGCATAGCAACAGGCTCCTGGAAACGGGAGTGGACGGTGTTGCCACTAGCAACCGTTGTTGCTCTGCAAACAATGTGGGCCAGTGCAAACATGAGCCAAGACTGTGTGTTCCTGCTTTAAATTGAACATCTGTATGTGTTTTTCTCCGATCGAGCGCTGTGTAGGTGACAGATATTTTCTTTTTCTTTTTTTTGTCTTGACACAGTTGACTGGCATTAGCAACAGTTTGTGGGGATTTATGGTTGTTAAAAAGTATTTTTTTGCTTGTTTTACTGAAACTTTGTGAATCTCAGGTACTTCTTAAAGGGAGTTGTAATGTTGTTAAGTGCTCAACTGGGATTTGCTTGCATGAAACCTGGCTTGTGGATGAAGTTGTTTTTGTGTTGCAGGCGAAAAAAGGACCAGGTCCTAACGGCAGACTGTCCTGAATATTGGTTTTGTGGCAGTGTGTTGTGCCTCCTGCTGTGTTCTACCTTTGTGCCTTTCTGAGCGGCTGGTGGGGAATTTGTGCGGCTTTTAACCTTCTCTGAACACGAAGCAGAAAGGCTCCTTTAAGCTCTTGTTCCCTTGCTTTATTTCTCCCCCAACTCAATGATTTGGCACACTTCACCCTACCTATTTAAGCCAGTGCTTAATGGATGAGAACAAGCAGGTCAGTGCTCTGTTTTTTGATCCCCATCTCACCATGCCACCCACTCATTATTGGCATAAAGCAGCCTCCCAGGCCTGTGTCACTGTCACTGGTGAGGACGACAATTATAAAGGAAAAATAATGGATTCTTACAAGTCTATTTATAACTTAGTTGACACTTCTCATCCAAATTCCTGGCTTTTGAATAAAGCTTAAATATTTTTATTTCTAGTTCTTTATTGACTTGCAGGACAGAACTGTTAGGAAAATTTTTGATGGCATATAAAAGCATTTACATAACGTAACGTTACATACGTAACTCATGATTGTTCTTTGTGCTGACAGTAGAAAAGCCAACGTTTTTTTCACAAAATCTTTAAGTGGCTAAAAACACAGACAGTAGCAAAGAATCTGATGTTTCTTTAGATCATTTTGAGACACTATTAGAGAGAGGCAAAGACATTTGCATAAACAAAGAGTTCTCCTTTGCTATCACTTCCTGTTTCACTTGAGCCATGCCAAATTAAAATGGGTATTTGACAAAATGTGTAAAATCATATTTTTTATGCCAAATTTCTTAATTATTAAGATGTTTTTTTTCCCACTTGTTGTATTTGTAAGAAATGCATGTCACTGGCACATTAACATAATGTAAAAACACGGAGTGGTCTGAAACATTTCATGCTCATTCTCTTCAATGACATGATGTTCACAACTTTTTTCTTTTCCCTACTGACTTTTCTTGAAGCCCCATGTTTTCTGCCTTTAAACTACACGTTGCTCATCATTCAGCCCACCCCCAGCTGGGCCGTATCTCCCTCTCTCTTATTCCGATCCTCCTCCCCCTCGTCTCTTTGTGGCCTGGCCGAACTCAAAAGTTCTTGTGGAAGAGCTTAATAAAAGAGGGGTGAATTCGGGGAGGAGGGGGGAGCGGGGGTTGGGGAGTGAACATAGAGGAGTGAGGGGTTGGAGTCATGGTGGTCGTCATGGATTCCTCACCATAGCAACCGACAAACGTTTACAAAGCACTGAGAGATTTCCTCATATCAGCTGGATTATTGGAGTCCTCAGAGACCAGTTCTCATTTGAAACCAATGCAGGATATCATCAAGACCTTAGCAGGAGCTGAAACCCTGCTGCCATTTTTATTTCCCCCCCCCCTCATCTTGTAAAAGATTGAACTTGTGAGGGGTGGGGGGGGGGTGTCTTGCAGTTCCATTCCTTTTCTTGTCTGTGACTTGTGCCTGCTCTTTCTCTCTGTCTTTAAAAAAAGAGCCTTTGTGTCAGTCCATTTTTAGCTCGCCTTTGCTATGCTGTGCACATTGTAACCCAGTGGAAAGCAGAGTAGTAGCAGTGGGTTTGGTCCTCGGGAAGCAGTTCAGTCCTGTTGGTAATTTGAGCTTCTCTGATATAACTTTTCCACATGGGTTTGTTCTGCCTGCGAGGCTCTTTCTGCATAGTGCTGTGCGGACAGAACCATTGATTACATCCAAAGGTGGGCAAATGCTGGCTCCCCGAAAGCTTTGATGATTCAGCTTGACTTGGCAAAGCTAGAAACTCCCTGTAGCATATGAATGCTCAAGTGGCTTTTAATACATTTTAGCATAGCTATCCATGTATTATGATTTTGCCATTTTCTTTACTTTTTACTTTTTATTCGTAAAGATATTTTAATAGTCTGGTATGTGATTCCACCTTGTCTTCATTTGTTGCTTCTTTTTGCTCCAGCATGCAGAACTCAGAGGGAGCATCAGACACCACGACTGGTGTGGCAGCTCTGAGGTCATCGTCATCAGCCCAGGCTCCTGTGGTTCAGCCCGTTCCAGCATCACAGCAGGTACTGTAACACCTCTGTCCTGCTGCCAAAAAACTGTCAGGACAAGGGTTTTAAGGTGATTAAGAAAGCAGCCAAAAGGTCTGTTTATCTGTAAGAAATCAAACACTCATCACAATAGATTTTGTTTATACCATCCCAGCTGAACTGAGTGAAACAAACCGTCCAGTTTTACAAATCACACCAGCAAAAAAAAAGTACAACTTGTGCTGCCACCTTCAGCTCTGCCAGGAGATGCTTTTTGTATCAAATATGAAGGAGCATCATGATGGCTGTGAGGTTAGGTTGCACACCCCTAGTTGAACCTCATCACGTTCATTTTTGCCCCATATTTCTGGTGTGTTTCTGCTGATTTCTAATAAATGCAAAATATTGAAATAACAATGCCAGAATCTTTAGAAGGCAGTCAAGACATTTTTGACATATCTATTGAATAATAATAAACGTTAATTTGATAAATGAATCTTGCTCTGTGTGTCTGCGCGTGTTGCATTGACTGCTATGTGTTTAGATTAGCGTATCTGTGTGTGACTGAACATACATACCTATGTAATTGAGTTATGTCTTGTATCCACACAGAGGGTGCTGGTTCAAGCCACAGGCTCAGCTCAGAAAGGAGGACAAGTACAACAGCTTTCAGTATCCAGGGTCCAACAGGTCCCTCAGCAGGTACACAGTACTCTGCATACCTGTTCAGCTCTGAGCGCATCTGACCACCCCTCAACTTACAGGCTTCTTCAGATATCTTGGAAAAATAACTTTAGGAGTTACTTTCATGCAGCAATAATCATATGTAGTGTTTTATTTTATAGTTAAGTGGGGAAAAGATTATATTGCTGTCAATAAAATAATAAAAACAAGGTTGTCAAAACCATCTTTTGGCTTTTAAAACTACCAATTAACTCTTCTTGTTCAGATGACATTCTACATCAGTCAATTAGTAAAGTTGGACTGTTTGTTAACAGACTAGTTAGTGTGAAAAATTAAATGTATTAAGTATTTTAATGTAAACCGTTTTTTATTTATTCTCCATCAAGTCAAGGAGGCTAGATATTACACATAGTCTTGGTATTTAAAAATCAAAGTTGAAAGATTGTGTTGGTTGATATTTAGTCATAGTTTTTGCAAATCTTGGTCTGTTAGGTTGGTGCTGCTCTTTAATCCTCTTTTGTGGTTAAGAGGTGATACTTTGGTCGTCAAAAGAAAAGAAACTGCAACAAGTTATTTTGTAAGAGGCAGCATGCTTGTGGGGCTCTCTGCTCTTTTTCTCAGGAGGACTAAACCAAACATGATTCTGGTTTCCACAGTTAGAAACCTTTTGTTTTAAAGAGCATTTGAAAAGCTAGCTGGACCAAAAATATGGAAAACTCAGATTGCGACACTCTGAAAAAATGAGCCGTAGAATTTCATTTAAATCGGTGAAATGTTTTCTGCACTTTAGTGTTGAAAGTTTTAAAATATGTAACAAGCTTTTTTTTTAACGTGTGATTTAATGAGGAAATCTTGTAATTGGCGCTGGTTCTCAGTGGTTCGTGTTGAGTGGTGTTCCTGAAGGCTTGAACCAAATCCCAACAGTTTATTTTATTTCATTTTCCATTTTATTTCTTAAGTATTTCATGAATCACCATTTGTATAACTACATCATCTAAACCTTGGTTTCAGTGAATCACGTTTGTTTCTGACTTATTTACAATCAGTTCAGTTACAAATTTGTGAACATAAGTAAAATGCCATTTTATTTTCTGGTTTTGTTCTGTATCAACTTTGCTTTTAATACGCTTTCTGTTCTTTAAACCATACCTTTCCTGACTTGCAGCATTTTTCCCTTTATTGCATGTTAACACCTACATGTTTGCATGGATTTCCATATTCTCAGGTGTATTAACATCGCAGACTCTTTTATTTGAACTGTTAATGTTTTGTATGTGCAGCAGGTGCAACATGTCTACCCATCCCAAGTCCAGTATGTAGGAGACAGTGGAGATGCTGTTTATACCAATGGAACTATGTAAGCACTGTTACTAACTAAATGTTTCACACAGTTGCAAACTGAGGTAGTTAGGTGTTTCATTTCTGTTTAGCGTTCAGAAATGAGAAAAATCAAATCCATGAAATTAAAAACTTGCCTTTTAAATCAAGTAACAGAACTGCTCCGAATATTTAGCTCCACTTTAACTGCAGCATCAGTATGTGGTGTTTGTAAAACACAGATAAGACTTTCCAGACCTCGTTTCTGGTCATTTTTAAATGTGTCACAGCCAACTGTTTTTAAAGTAGCTGTAATCACTTTGCCATTAAAACTAATTAAAGTCACAAGACTCCCCCCCACCCCCGTCCACACCACCACCACAGTTTAAACACTTTTAACTCGTCCACGATTAATATTTGGATGACATTTGTTACGTCGTTGTCCAAGTCAACACGATTATATGTCACATCATTTATGCTATATTTTAGTTGTTTTACTCAATTGCAAAGCAGAATTACTTCAAGTATTTATATGTATGGTAAATGTACTTGCATGCTAATTACAGCGATCTCTCCCCAGTCGAACAGCCTACTCCTATAACCCCGAGAGTCAGCTGTATGGGCAGAGCAGTGGGGGGACCTACTTTGACTCTCAGGCTGGTGGAACTCACGTCACCACGGTGGTCTCCTCGGCCAGTAGTGGTGTGCCCCCTCACAGCATGGTTGGCATTGCCATGGACGTGGGCGGCAGCCACATCATTTCCAGTGGCAGCACCTACCTGCTTCATGGCGGAAACATGGAGGGAAGCCGCAACCACATATCACACTCATCACGCTCCTCCTCAGCTATGGTGAGCAGTACACATCCTGCTGTTACTGTAGTAGGATTACGAGTGTAGAGAGTAAACTAAACCAAACTATAAATCAGAGTTTCCACCTACCACCAAAATCTAAATGACAGTATTTCACTGGGCTGCGACTGTTGGTGACTAGCATTTGTGAAGGAGTCTTTAAAATGTTTTAAATAGTTTATAAGTGTTCTTAGTTTCCTTGCACGAGTCGCAGTTCGCAGTTATGCCCCTTGAGTTTTGAACATAATTTCCTCTCAAAATAGTCAGAGTTGTTACTGACATCTGAACTCCTCTCAGTTTTGTTGCGGGCGCCTCCAGCTCGTCTCAGGAGCTGTAATTTGACACCTGCACGCCAACTCTCCTCTGACAGAAGACACATCCAGGACTAAAAACCACTACTGCTGCTGATAAATATTAATGACTTAAAAATTCCAAATCTCCCTGTCTTTATTTCAGATTTGTTTTCTAGTAGATTATATTCTAAATGTTTATGGCTGCTGAGGTGAGTACAGAATGAGTCAGGACACAGATGATGTAGGTGAAAGTGGGCAACAAAATACCGCCTGAAATAGGTTGTGATATACACTTTTTTTTCACAAATAGTTGCTCTAAGCATGACACACTGATCATTTTGGTACAAAAGACTAAGAGTTCAGAGAGAAAATTAATTAGTGTTTAACAAATTTCTTGCAACTTTGAGTCACCATCTGGTCTCCAACAATCGCAGTCCAATGAGATACTACCTTTACAATGTTGAACATGAACATTCACTTGCCTTTTCTAAACTGTTGTAAAGAGTCCAAATGACATTCTTTTATAGAAATATTTGTCAGTACCTGTATCCTGACTGACAACTTAGTTTCCCAGAGACCTGTAAGTTGGGGCCATGTACCTTTGTATGAACACCTACAGAGAACATGGTGCAAGGCCGTGAGCCTGCAGAACCAGGACTTTCTTAAATAATTCAACACTGTATTGTTTCAGAGGTTTTCACAGGCACTTGAGCACCCTATGAAACAAAGAAACCCCTGGGGCTCATTACCATTTGGCCAAGAGCCCTCTGGAGCCTTCTTAAGGCTTGGAACACTGCCTGCTTCTTTTTTCCTTTTCTTCTGTCTCACATTTGGCAGCAGTACTACATCTTTTTTTTAAAACTTGATTTTTTCCCTCTACTCCACAGAATATCCCTGCTTTTGTCATTCAATTCAATCGCTAGTCAGACTTCATTAGTTGATTTATTTTGGTCATCATAGAATTAAATGTGAATGTATTCAGCTGGCTCATGCCGTAGTGGCAGCTTACTCTGTCTTCTCTTTAGTTTTTGAAATATGTTTTTGGAAGTTTGACAAATTCTGGGATGATTGGCATTGTTAACCCTCTGTCCCAAATCTGGAGGTGACCTGTGTCCCTGTCTGTTGTTTCTATTTGCATACTTTAAAGTGTCTGACCTGAAGCCTTCAGTGAACAGCTTAACCCTATGAGTCCCTTGATTTGCATGCTTTTGTCAGCCAATAATAGATTTGGCTGCAACACTGACCGATTTTAATGGAAATGCAGAGATGTGGCTGCTTGCTAACAGTCTTATTTCCTTTATCCTTTTTTTCTGTGTTCTTCTTCTTTGTCCTTATATCCCTGCTTATTTTTGTTCCCTTCCCTTTTTATGTCTCTTACTCTCCTGCCTCCTCCCCTTCTATATCCTCTGTCTTTTCCTGTTTTGCACGTTTTTTTTTTTCTTTAGCTTGAAATGGCGATTGAAAACCTCCAAAAGTCTGAGGGAATTGCAAGTCACAAAAGCAGCCTGCTCAACAGCCATGTAAGTCAAGATGGAACTTTCTTTGGAGAGGAAGTGAAAGGAAAAAGGGGAAAGCTGTGGCTGAACCTTTTGGCTCTGTGTTCTGCTTGTGTGAACACACTATTGCTAGCTTAACTGTCATATTGACACACAATCATTTTATTTTGTTTTCATGCTTGATCTGTGCTTGTGTTTGCTTTTACTGTTTCCTGAATACAGATCTTTATGTTTACTTTGATACTCTGCATGAATCAATGGTTTACCTTTTTTCTGAGTAGATGTAATTCTTTTTAAGTGTCTCAATTATGAATAAATGAAATTGGAATTTATCAACAGTTCAGCTCAGATTTTTACTCACACAAAAATAACTTATAGTCAAGAGTCTTTACCTCAATTTTAACCTCAGCTGTTGTCACAAATTTTCAACATTGGTCAATATTACATTGAAAATACTTTTTTTTGCTTGATTTTAAAAAGAGAAATGCAAATAATATTTTGTGCTCATCCACAAAGCATTATGACATGATCTTCCACAATATTTACAGTATAAGCAACAATGAGTATTGCAGATGAACATTCGGTTTAGCCAACAGTTTCCAATCCTGTGGTTTTCTGGCTGAACCACAGAATAAAAGCAGTGGTCCGTCTGGTGTTCAGAAATAGCAGGTTGTTTGATGTGTGTGATATTTTTTTTTTGTCTTTTGGTATGTTAAAATATTCAGTGCTCCTCTTCTTTGCTGCCTTGCACAAAGAGAGAAGAGTTGGTCTCCTGGGGTTGACTGTTTGTATGTTTCTGTATATTTTTAGCTGCAGTGGCTGCTGGACAACTACGAGACGGCAGAGGGAGTGAGCCTGCCCCGGTGCTCACTGTATAACCATTACTTGAGGCACTGTCAAGAACAGAAACTGGATCCGGTCAATGCGGCCTCCTTTGGGAAACTCATCCGCTCCGTCTTCATGGGCCTGAGGACCCGCCGCCTCGGCACCAGGTAGAAAGCAGTTACTTCAGACGCTAATGACAGCAATTCTATATCTATTATAGATGTGACAAGTGTGATGATGCCTTTAGACGTTGGGAGAAAAGGGTAATAACAGTGATTACACTAATGGTGAGGCTTCTTTTCACTGGTTTCTGGCTTTCCTCTCACTGTGTCCATCAGAGGCAACTCTAAGTATCATTACTATGGCATCCGGGTGAAGCCAGATTCGCCCCTCAACCGGCTGCAGGAGGACACCCAGTACATGGCCATGAGGCAGCAGCCTGTCCATCAGAAACAGAGGTCAGTCTATATACCCTTGTCAGTTTTTGTGATAAAGTCTGTCCAGTTTTTAGCTGCTTTCTATTCCTTTTGTACCAGATTTGAAAACTAGATGTAAGCAATGAACACTTCAGCTACAGAATACTCCCTCTAGGCCTAAATCATCAGATTTGTATAATCCTAGACTTTTATTTTTGATTGTAGATGATCCGAGCCAGCTAACTTCCACACCTTGTGCTCGTTTGTCTGCATAGGTTCAAGCCTCTACAGAAGGTGGATAGCATGTCTGACAGCCTGTGTGGGAGCTCCCAGCACTGCAGCAGCACTCCAGAGCAGTCGGTGGCTGCCCAGAGCCAACATCACCAGCAGTATATAGGTGAACACGAAATCTGCTATTTTCATTTTCTTTGACGTTTTACCCAAATCACTGTAAAAAATCATATTCCCTTCTGCCACAAGTTGGCTCGACTCCACCATGTTTTAAACAGACTTCTTCATACTTCTTAACCCGAAGTCCCTTTTTTGACATACACTTTTTGAGCTATTAACAAAACAATTACAGCTCATTTCACATGCTTTTTACAGACTTGTGCGTTTTTATGAGACTGGTGTACGTTTCTTTATGCAGATACATCTCACTCCCTGCCTCCTTTTCCATCCCCTGACCTGGGCACCCAGCCTCTGCCTGAGCGCATCAACATGAGCGATATCAAGAAGTTACAAACACTCTACAGAGGCCACTGTGAGGTTGGTACATCTCTCTAAAAGCATTTTACAAGGAATACGATTAATACCTACGTGTCGAATTTATTTAAAACTGCAACAGAACTCCTCACACTGCTCATTTTCCCTTGCCTTCATCTAGTTAAAAAGACAGTATATACATACTTAAACATGTTTAGCTAATGCTAATACTTCTTGTGCTGTATGTAAGGAAGTACATTTTCAGAGATCTACATTTACTCCTATTGAAGTGTTAAACTGGTCCACACTGCAGATCAGTTCTGGCTCTGTTTACTGTGAGTGGCAGCTGGAAATTCCTTTATAATGTCATAATGATGGCCTTATTTTTGAAGGGTCATTGGGAAACCAAAGAACAGCAGTCAACAGGTGTCTTATTTCTAAATAGAAAAAACTGTATTGCAAGATGTTCGGAGAAATCTACATTTCACAACAAACCTTCACCAGAGCAGTATTTATCTCTTTTTTTTTTTAAATAAGTGAGTTTGAGCCTGCCAAAATATAAACTCTGGCAATGAGAGGAGTAGAAATAATGCAGAACTTCAGAATTTAAAGACTTTATAGCCAGGACTGATGCTGCGATTAAAGCTGCAAAGCTCTGGGTTTATCATATTATCCCTGCCCTCCCCTTGTTCAGCTTCTCCACACTCCTTTTGTTCCAGTCGTCTTTTCATCTCGGCGCAGCTTTCAAGACATGCCAATTAACCTTTCAGCATGCTGGGTGGACATCTCGATGTCTTTGTGGTGGGCTCCCCTCAGGCCTTTGTGTTGTCTTGTCTGTGGACGGGCACATGAGCGCCCGTCTGCCATCGCATTTCTGTCACTCTCACTGTCTCGCTGCCTCTGCGTGTTTGACGTTTATGCGTTTTACTTCTTTTATTGTCAGCGCTGACCTGTGAGGACATCACCCGAGAAGTTTTAGAAATCGTTTAGTTACAACTCGACAACAAAACAGAAGTTTACTCAAAAGTTTACAGCTTTATCTGTAGCCGGCTGTTTAGAAACGGAGCGTTTATTTGCTGATGTCATGGTAACAGCTGGGGTCAAAACCGGCATTCAGGCATCGTTCAAGTCATCTTTTAAATGATTAGGCGTTTAATGAAACATTCGGGGTAATAAATCACCGGAGTAAGATTGGAGAAGCCGTGACTCTGCATGTGAACACGTGTTTTTTTCTCTTCCACAATTTTTTTTAATGTTTTACATTTTTTTAAGCTTGTTGTTTTTCCTGTGTGGAGGCAAAATGTGCTTGTTTTAGAAGGGATGGGGGGAATTCTTCTTTGTTTTGGAGTTCTGTGTTTGACCTGTTGCTGGGGGCAACTGTAAACACGGTTGCCGTGGCGACGGCAGGAGAGGAAGCAAAAACATATCATGTGATTGAAGCTCGCGCTGCTGCGTAACAAGATCCAGCAGCAAGTGCTCGTCCTGCCAGAGAAAGAAAGAGGAGAACCTCCAGTTGGAGAGAATTTTGCAAAGCAGATGCTGAATTTAGAGATTTACTGAACTGCTGAAAGAAAAATCTATAAAAAATATATTTAGAAAATTCAATTTGGTCTATTGAACAAGTCTTTTAAAACTTGTGCTGGATTCATTTTATTCTTGTATCTCAATCTTTTGACATCATTTTTCACACACTAAGAAATACGTTACTGTAGTTCAGAAAGTTGTTGCTTCCTTTGTAAAATGTTCTGCTTTCAAACAGGAACAAATTCTCTTTGGTTAGTTTAGGACACTGAAAGAAGGCAAATATCTGCTTTATAAACCTGTAAAAAAAAAATAAATAAATAAATAAAGTGAAATGGAGCAAAAAGTGTCTGAAACCCTGATGTGGCCTGTCGGATTCTCCTGATGATTAATGTGCAGGGAGGTGTGTTTAAACTGGTTTATTGTCTACCCAAGAGGACCCAGAGTGAGCGAGAGGCTGCCCGCTCGCCTGCCTGAAGAAACTTTGTTGTGTGTCTGGTTGCCATGGTTCATCTCTCTATGTTTTGACCTCCCCTTCCTCTCTTTATTCTCCCTCCCTCCCTCCCCCTCCTCCTCTTCCTCCTCCTCCTCCTTCCCTCCCAGGCCACTTTGGACGTGGTGATGAATCTCCATTTCCACTACATCGAGAATCTCTGGCAGACCTTTTGGAATTCAACACCCCCACCTAGTGACGGAAGCACAACCATCCCCAGCAGGTCCGAACACACACACACACACACACAGTCATGTAGTGGTATCTTTGCGAGGACTTACCATTGACTCCCATTAATTTCTACAGCCTGACCCTGACCCTAACCCTAACCTCACAGGTCCATACCTAACCCTGATCTAAACTTAGTTCATACCTGAGCCCTAAACCCTAACCCCTGACCCACAGATGGCCTTTTCCGTTGTGGGGACTAGGCAAAATGTCCACACAAGTATAGTACAGTGTCAAAAAATGTCCTCACAAGGGTAGTTAAACATGCCCACACACACCACCTAAACGTACAGTGTCTATAAAACGTATTCACCCTCTTGG
>JAVKLF010000083.1:4000182-4016076 GCA_034783495.1 Millerichthys robustus | reverse complement strand
TCTTCCTCCTCCTCCTCTTCTTCATCCTCCTCCTCCTCCTCCTCCTCTGCATAGTCCTATGATGAGCAGAGTGTCTAAGTACCAATGACAGCTTAAAGAAACATAAGCAAAAAAATATTCGACCTAAACTCTCTACCTGCTCTTCTTCCTCCTCTTCATGTTCTTCACTCTCACTGTCAGTTAGTATGACGATAACTTCGTGTTGCAGAGGGTCAGGGGTTTCACTTTGGGTCGGTGTAACTCCATGCTCCATTGAGATCGACTGAGGCGCTTCAGGTTCTTCCGATTCCTCTAGGTTTGAAAACTCCTCTGTCTGCAGAGCGAAACATTGAGCAACCACATACATCATACGCATGCAAGAAGCTTCCATTTCTGGGTAAGCAATAGCTGTAGCGCCAAATTCTCCACCTCTACATTTTTATTTATTTTAAAGCAAATTTTAAACAAGTGAAATTGACCTGAGTCACTTCTGTGCCATCTTGACTGTCTGTTGGCACCACCCCCTCAGCCTCAGCACTATCGTCAGCCTGCATCTCCTCCTAAAGAGATCATACAACAATCAAGATATCCAACCATTTTCAAACCAAATACTCCTTAAATTTATTTTGGGGTAGATTCTAATGTTACCCCCTGTCTCTTCCTTACCTCTTGACCCACTCTCTGGTTGATGCGCAGTTTTTTAGGTATGGGAGCCCTGGAATTGTCCTCCTGAGCTGCTTCGGTGTCGATGACCACGGTGCTGCTTTCTTCCTCTTCACGAGGCCTCTTGGACAAAGCAGATGTTCCAGGTGTGGCTGAAACTAGAGTTAAGCACTGGTAAACCTTCTTTACTTAAAAACCACGGCAAACAAACAAAATAAGCAGCATCAGAGATAATTTTAGGGCATAATTTTCAATCCGTAGTAACCTGAGCCCAATTCCATTTCTAAGATTTTAAATCAGGATCTACATTCATCAACCAAATCTGTACCATAATATACAATGTAATTTTTGACACAATTTCTTTAAAAAAAGTCTTCTGTAGTATAAAAAGTGATTACTTCATACATCAGCTTATAATAATCTCAGATGTTTAGATTATTAGATTAGATTACTTCTCACCAGTGCCAAACACAGACGAGGTGGAGAATGTTGAAGTCCATTCCACCTGAGAACTAGGTGTCGCTTCAGTCACGAGAGGTGGCTCCTGATTGGCTGGTTCTGGGTGGGTCACACTCTGTTGCTGTGTTGGCTGAACAAAAGCTGTGGCCTGAGTCTGGATCTGCTGAACGGTCAGCATGGGGCTAGCCAATGTGGTCTGAACGTTAGGGCTGGCAGAGCGCACAGAGCCGCTGGCACTGCCGTACACAGTCACATGCTCCACTGGTGGGCCTTCAGTTGACTGCATGGCTGCTGAGGAATTAAATAAGTGGAAAACACAACATTGGAACCACTTTTTCAACTTTTTTCAACCAAAACATGTCAATTGGAATCTCTACTTTAAAAGAAGGTACAGTTAAACCTACCTTCCTGTGTCTCCACCTGTGTGGTCGGCATGACAGTAGCAGTTGGTGTTGGCGTGGGCACAGGAGCTGGGGTGATCATCGGCCTGATGCTCGCTCGCGGAGTGGGTTTGTTGCTCGGGTTGTTGGGCTGTTTGCTGGCTGTAGCAACAGGCGTTGGCTTAATGTTGGCAGTTGGAGGCTCAGAGGTGCAGGTACTGTCAGTGGAAAAAGTTTAAAGATTTTAATGGACTCAAAAGTCTCAAGAAAAATATCTGACACCAAAATATCTCAATCGAGGGGATTTGTGCAAAATGCTAATCTCAATTATTTGGGGATTTGATGCCAATTTAGAGACTCAAATGCATTCTGTATTTTCTCACAGCTAAAAACTAATATAAATAAACAAAAATATTATGAAAATTTAAATTAGCCATGTCATGTAATTAACTTATAAATTTTTAGATCAGCCCCAGCAGCTGCATTCAGTATATCAAAATTAAATAATTGATTCTCAGTTGCTTAAAAAGTTCAGGTTACCTCTAGTTTAAATCAAGATGACAATATAACCAAAATTTAAACTAAAAAGTCTTTAGTTTTGTGTATTAAACCATACCTGCCCCTGTCTGCAGCCGAGGTAGTCTTCAGACTAATCTGTCTCTGTTCTGTGCCCCTCTGCTGCTCCTGGATCTAAAACAGAGACATTCGTGTGTGAAAAGTCAGGATATTGATTTCATGTAACCTGCAATAATTTCTACACATTTTAGACATCTAAGCAATTTAAAACAAACAACACCCACTACACCACAAATAAGTTTTCAAAATCTATAATCTATCTTGTCAATAGTTGAAAAACAAAAAAACAATTGTGCCCCTTTTTTGTTGTTAAATGTCAACTTATTCAATTTCAAAAACACTCATAATTACTAATTTCTGTCAAAAGTTTATTCTTTTGCATTTTATTTGATGAGAGTATGAGAGAAATTAAAATAGATGGCTGGTGCAAACTTTATAGAAGATGCTCACCTTGCTAGGCCCTGCCTCGGGTGTTTCATCTCTCTGATCCTGTCTCTCCTGTTGAGCTCGTAGGTCTCGGAGTCCTCTCTCTTGTTTACTAAAACGGCTCTCGTATTGAGACTTCAGAGCACTCATTCGCATCTCCATCTCCTGCTTTAATTCCTCCATCTGCTGTTTCAATTCTTCATTTTCCTTCTGCAGCTGGTCTTTGGAACCTGGAAATAAATGAATTATAGTTGAGATTCCAATATAAAAATGCAAGCAATACTAAAAGGGGAAGAATTATTATGTTTTTACAGAGAAATAAATTAGGCATATAACTTTGCTCGTTTTGGTGTACTAGGTTGGAATATGTTGAAAAAGAAGACCCTCTCACTTGTGAGGAGGCTGATTTTATGCTTGGCATTAAGAAGAGCTTTCCTGGTCTTCTCCTCCTTCTCAGCCATCTGCTGTTTCAGAGTGTCCTCCTGAGAAGCTTTGTCCTGTAGCTCCTGCCTCAACCGTGTCAGCTCTGTTTGAAACCTAGAAGACTGTTCCTGAGCACTGCGTACTTCAGCTTCTCGTTCCGTGACCACCTGTGGAAAACATGTTGCACCGTCTAATTACCAAAGACCGTTCTAAAGCTACCAAACTGACCTCCAGATGACAAAACTATAACAGAATCTCATAGTTCAGAATAAACATGTTGTGCGTGATTTTTCACCTTGTTGATGTTATCAAGCTGTCCTTCCAGCTCTTTGTTCCTGGTTTCAGTCTGACTTAAAGAATCTTTAACGTTCTGCAGTTCTTGAACAGAGGCTTGACGTGCCTCCTCGTCTTGGGATGGACCAGCTGCAGCCTCTGTCATCAGCTGATAGATGCACAGAAGGACAAATTACCCTCACAATGGAGTGAAAAGTGCAATACAACGTCACATATTTCCTTGGAGGTTTGGATTGAAGGGAGCAGGGAAACAATTACTTTGTCATGTTCCACTTTAAGCTCTTCATACTGAGTCTTGTAGCGTCGTCCGATCTTCTTAACCTGGTTGATGGTTCGCATCTTCTCCTGGAGTTCCTGATTCTTAGTTTCCAATTCCCCCATGTTCATACGCATCTTCTCCTGGAGTTCCTGGTTCTTAGTTTCGAATTCTCTCTTCATCGTATTCCTCTCTTCAGTAATCTTACTCAAACTGTCACGTACATTTTGCAGTTGGCTCTGGATGGATGTTGTGAGGGCATTTGTCCTATGGAGACAAAAGGAGTGCAAAACCCAATAGTGATGTGGTAAACAAAACAAGCAAAAGAACTGCAAGTAAAGTACACATTTTGAGGATTTGAAAAGACTAAGAATCATAGTTTCTCACCTGGTCAACTCCCTATTAAGTCTAGCGTTCTCCTCACTGAGCTGCTGGATGCGTTTCAGATGTACCTCCTTCTCAGAATGCAGACGCTTGAACTCATCAGGATCTGAATCCTTCTGTTGACTCACTAATTGCTGGTAAAGCATGAAAAATGTCAATTTGTTAATTATTACAGATAAAGGACCCTAAGATCTTTGCTTCATAAACAGTTATAGATTACCTTCTAGCTAGTCTCTAAACTGACCTGGGTTCGAGCCTTCCAGCGCTTCACTTCCTCTTCTAGTATCAACTTCTCTGCTTTCATCATGCCACTTATTTCACTCAGCTCAAAGTTAGCTTGCTGAAGCGGCAAAATGTCAGACTCCAGCTTTTGCACCTGAAACGCACAAGAAAAAGACTTGAGCGGAGTATTGGAAAATTGGCTCAAAACTTATTATTAATTTTTCATTATCGAGTCACATACCTTAGCTTGGCTTTGCTGCAGTTCTAGTGTCATTTTCTCCTTCTCCTCTCTCAGTATCTTGTTGGTTTCCACCAAGATGTTCATAGTTTCGGTCTTCTTCATTAGTTCATCGTGCTGAGCCAGGGTCTTTGCAGTCACCTGAGATGTATAAACACTTTGGTATTGTAGGATTAGAAATGGTTAGCAGGTTACGCAGAGTTTTTACTTTTGAGCACCTTTTTTGTGCTTTTATTCTACTATGGACATTTTATAAAAAATCTTTTTAAATGAATACAGAAGTTTTCCCTTAAAACAAACATGCTTTTTACGAGAACAAAAAGAAACATATCATCGGTGTTATCTTTGGATTAACAAACAAAAACAAACCTGCATTCGTTCCCTTGCAGCAGCCAAGCTGTCCTGCACCTCTTTGAGCTCTCGTTCCAGGTGCTCCACTCTCAAACGGTGACGTAAACTTTCCCCTTGGGCCACCTCAAACCGAGACTCTGCAATCTCCTTTTCTCGACGAACAAACCTATAATGGAGGACAGAAACACAAAGTTATTAAAAGGAGCTTTCAAATCTCACCTGTTTGGTTTAAAAGGTTGGTATTGGTATGGCTAAAAATCATTAGGTACAAAAAGCAAAGAATATTTAGTCACCTGAGAATCTCCAGAAGCTGGTCTTCAGATTTTCCCTCCTCAGTCAAAGATATATTGAGTGAACTCTCAGTGGAAGCGCGCTGCAGATTGTCAGCCAGTTTGCTACTCATTGCCTGAACTTGCTCATGCAGAAGGGTGTTCTGCCTCTGCAACTCCTCGTGACGGTTTTCCATCTTGGACATCTCCTCCTGTAACATAAAGGAAGGCAGCAACAAAGTATATGTAACAAAAATCTAATTAAATGTACACCTTTGTAATACATGCCTTTTAGTTTGCAAGGACTTGATTAATATGTCTTTTGTAAAATTTGCCTATAAAATTCAACCAAATAACATAAAACCAACCTTGAGAATCTTTTCCTGTTCTTCCCATGAGACTCTGGCCTCCAGTAACTCAGCACTGACCCGCTGGACTTTCTCCTCTAGCTGATGTCTGAACTCGATGGCCTGCTGAGCTTGAGCCTTGGTGGCCTGCAGAGCCTCCACATCAGCTGCATGCAGAATCATCTCCTGCTCATATTTGTCTTGAGCTTCAGCTGCCAGCTTAGCCTTGGGAAAAGGAAATAAGATTTGTAAATCATGTTAATATACGGTACACACAGCAAAACAAAATGCACAAACTTTAGCCACGCCGTTTAAATTGACCGTCAACACATTTAGAATATGTTGGATACATTTTTAAATAACAACATTGCAGCCACATCAACCAGCAGCTATTCCCTTTTAAAAAAAACTTTAAAATTTGGTTTAAAATGTTCTACATCTGCTTACCTGCTCCTGGCTGTCCTTTAGAGCCTGCTGTTCCTGACTTTCTGCTACTGCCAGCTGCTGAAGCGTTGCCTGGTGTTCTGCCTGGGCACTGCTCAGACTTCTCTTCAGATCATTAATCTTACAGACATTCAAAAAATAAGAATGGGGTTTGATGTAAAAATAGTTCACCTCTATTAGTGAATTGCATCAATCTTTACGCGCTCATAATGCATGATTAGATACCTGCTCCTCCAAGGAGGCCACAGCTCTACTTTTCTGCTCTTCCATGTTTTGCTTTTCTTTCTCCGATTCCAGGAGCTTCTCCTCCAGCCTGCGTTGCTGCTCCCCAGCTTCCTTCAAACGGGTTTCAATAGATGAGCGGGCCTGCTCCGTTACCTGGCCATTCACAAATATAAATTTAGTTTCAACCTTATGTATATATATATATTTATTTATATATACACTATATTAATACTAATAATAATATTTTAATTCCCTTAGGGTCATTTTTAGCTAAGTGTTTTCTCCTAAATGACCCTAAGTGCATTTATGTGTTTTGGCATAAAACGTTTATTTGTGCACGACTTAATATACCTTGTATATAATATACCAGGAAGTGGTTTGCTAACCGCAAATGATTTCAACAAATTATTCCTCCTTTTTTCTTTTTAGATGCTGTTAAATATTTATGATCCAAGTGACCCATAAAGAGCTTGTGGGTTGTGTCCTGACCTGTTTCTCCTTCTCCAGAGACTCCTCCAGGCTCTGAGCCATGGCCCTGTACTGCTCCATGCTGGAGGTGATGACCTTAAGGTTCTCTGCCAGCTCCTCTGCCCGCATTTCAGCCAGCTGCAAGCGGGCTTGAAGATTCTCTCTGTCTTGATCTGAACCTTGCAGACCTGTAAATTGATTAAACAATTTGTGATTTTAAATGGGAAAGATGCATTCTGAACTAATGGAAATACCATTCTGTTATAAAGTCCTTTGGAAAAAACATGGTTTACACATTTGATAGAGCCACTGAATGCCATTTCAAATAAAATAAATCTACTGCATTTCAGGAAAACCAAATATAATAATAAAATAATAATTACAAATGTAGGGCAGTCAAAGCAAAAAAAAATCCTTTGTTCCGGTTTTATTACTATTTCTAACAGACCGATGAAAAAATTCCACCACACAAATTAAGGACCTCAAAACAACCAGTGACTAGACAGTATATTTAAAATTAAATGTATGCAAACTACATGTATTTACTCATTCAGACCAACCTCTGACGATGGGTGCAGATGGGGAGCTCAGGGCGTGACGCGTTTCATTGTGATCCTGCTGCATCTTGAGGGTGTTCAGCTCCAACTCAGCAGCATTCAGTTGCTCCTTAGTTTTCTGATTCAAAGCAACTTGCGTCTCCAACTGCCTTTTTACGTCCATTAACTGAATCTGTGAAAAATAAGAAAATAAGGTTAGGCAATGTTATATTTATACATCTTTCTATCTCATCATGTAGTTCAGATCCATTTCTGTCAACTTTAAATTTCAAACTAAAAAGGCATCTCACTAAAAGTGAGACTGCATTATAACCTATCTAAAAAACAAACACACAACAAAACATTAGTTCTTAAGAAATTGATAAATTTCAGTGCGATGCTTACTTCTTGGTTTCTGCTGAACAGGTGGCGCTGTTCCACTTCCTGTTCGAGCCTCTTCTGTAGCTGGGAGATCTGTTGTTCCTGCTTTTCTAGCTGGCTGTTGAGACGCTGACGTGTTTCGGTTTCTGAACGCTCAAGAGTAGACTGAATAGGGGAAAAATTAACATCTTGAGCTTTGCTTGTTTAGATGTGTGCATGTAGTCCAAAAAATGACTCTTACATTACCTGGATAGCCTGTAGATTAGTCAGCAGCAGATTCTGGCTCTGTTGTTGACTGAGGATGGTCTCTTTCTCCTGGTTCAGCCTGGATTCCACCAGCTTCAGCATGTCTCTCTCCTTGCGAAGATTCTCAGCATCGCCCTAAAAAGCGAAGAGAAGTAAGAGTGCATGTATTAGTATTTCTTTAGATATTGATAATTAAAAAACAAACATTAGTGCAAATCACCTTAGTAGTTGTTAAGACACTCAAACATAATAGATAATCGAAGGCTAACCAACCTCAGTCATGGTGAGCTTCTCCTTGGCAGATTTAAGTTCCTCATTCAGATTGTGGACAGACTGCTCCAGTTTCTGCTTGGTAGCAGCTATCTTCTGTTCTTTGTCTCTAAGTGAGGCAATCTCCTTCCTGTAGCCCTCAACATTGTCCTGCAGCATCTCGTACCTGTACAAGCAAGTACAGAATCTAGTTGATGGAGGGCAAATATACTTCTAGAAACCAACTATTAAGTGTTGAACATAAAATGTACTACAATGTAACACTAAAATTTTGGTTCTGTATTTTCTTTTTAAAATTACCTCTTTGAGGCAAATTCTAGCTGGGTGGATATCTTGGCATTCTGAGAGTGGAGATTAGACAGCTGCTCCTGGTGCTTCTCGTTCTGTTCAGCCATTGCCTTTTCACTCTCTGAACGCTCGCTCTTATAGGCAGAGAACACTTCCTGCAACTACACAGGCAATTGGACATTTTATTAATTTACAGCACCTGACATGCCATACTTTGATTCGGTAACAACAGGCTGGTTAAAGTGAGACAATAATTATCCCGCTGGCTTATATTTGTTGTTTTTACTGACAAACTTCTATTTAGACAATTGAACAAGAAAATCTTTAAATATTCTTCACATGGTAACTACAAAAGTGCTTTTGATACAAAATATACTTTCAGTGAAGCACAGTGCCATCTGGTGGTGACGGTTGATAATGCACAAATTTGATTTGGCAAAAGTGTCTGTCACCTGTCTCAAAGCTGCTTTGGCTTCAAGTACTTCAGCAGGCTCTGTAGCCATGGAAACAATTGGAGTCGGTGTCCCTGCGGTGGGGGAACGTCGGGGAGTAGAGAACTCCTCAGGTGGTGTTCCTTAAGGTAGAGAAATGACAAGATACAAACCTAAATAAATATTAAATATTTGATAAAAACTGCCTTTTTCAGAGATAGCTCAAATGAAATCATTTTGACCTGCAAATTGCCACAATTCAAATTAGGATTAAAAATAAAAGAACCTTCATTTAAGCATGGTTGCAGAGATGCAAATGTGCATGGACTGAACCACGCCTGCTGCATATCACTTAGTTTAATTTTTTTGTGTCACCTTGTTGAGGGAAGGCAACTCCTGTAGCCTGAGCCAACAGTGCACGGTACATGTCCCTCTGCCTCACAATGGATTCTGTCATCTTTATCTGCTGGTTGCGTTGCTCCTTCAGATACTCCAACTCAGCCTGAGCTTTCTCCAAACTCTGCTCCAGCCCCACACGCCTGAATGTGTGAAATTCACAATAAAATTGCATTTTAGAACTTTATTCCAGTAATTGTGATTTTTTTTTTTCATGTAGAAGGTAATCAGAAAGAAATTTACAATATACAGCTTGTACAGACCCGTTGCCAGTGGTCTCAAACTCCTCTTTCTCTTGGGCATCACTGAGCTCCCTGAGAGCCACCAGAAGACGCTGGTTTTGCTTCTGAAGCTCTTCCACGCTGCGAAAGGTTACCAAATGTTGGCTGATCACCTCTGACGTACTGCTGACATCAGCTGAGCTCACATCTTCTTCGTGAAGCACGTGGTTTCCGCGAGCTTCTTCAAGCTCAATTAGAAGTACTCGAACCTGGCAGAAACAGCAGACAAGAGCAGAATCTATGAATGTTCATATTTCTTATGATTTTTTAAAAAAAGTATAAGATAGATGACAAACCCACCTGTTGAGCCAAATCAGACAGCTGGAGTTCAGACCTCTGGTTGTCTCTTTCCAGAACAGAAGCTCGCTTGTTGGCATCATCAGTCTCAGTCTGTAGACGGTGAACCTCCTGTAATAAACATATCCAAATACTTAGATAGCTGGCAGTAGATACAGACACTGTGCCTTAACAATCTGTTAATAGCATTCTTCACAAACAAACAAAAGTTTTAGTTTCCCCTCCATTATAAAAAGCATCACAGAGTAAACACAAAGTAAGTAAACAAACAAATTACACATTATCTGGATTACACACCTTAACAGCTTGCTCCAATTTGGCAGAAAGACTGGCCACAGACTTTTGCATGCGCTCATGTTCATCCTTTTGTCGTTTGAGGATTGGGGCTTTAGCTTCTACTTCCTGCACAATGTCATCTAAATACTTGTTGACACGTTTATTCTCCAATCGCTCCAACTGCAGCTGCTCCTGACTCTCCAGATATGCTGTGTATAACTGAAAACATGCTTTGTAAGAGGATGGGATGTGACTGCATCTCAGTCTTCTTTTAGCCCAATTTATTAAGATGAGCAGAGACAAGATATTTAACGACAGAAAAGTGAATGATTTACATTTAGGTTTACATACCTCAGTCAGCTTCATGCCAGGTTTTATTTTGGACACAGCTGCTGCTGTTGGAGACATTGTTGTCATTTGCTCCTCAGTCAGCACAGCTGCACCAACAGGACCTTGTCATAAAAATCCAAAGGGACAATCATAAAACAATCCCACATTCCAGCAAGCTCTTGCAAGAAAGAAAATATTGGAAATAAGAAGCAATCCAGAAAGTAAACAAAACAGTAAATTAACAACAACTGACCTCTTAGCTTAGAACTTGAGAGCAGTTCATTGGCATTGTCCAGCTCTTTCTCAAGACACTGAATCCTGTCTTTTAATTCAATAACAGTTTTATCTGACGCACTATTCATTTCCTGAAGCTTCTCTTCAAGAACCTTGTTAGCTAGAAAGAAGAAAATGATATTTTAGAAATTTTAGCTCATGCTCTTTAAGATTGTTTTGTGTGTAGTGTTACTGTACCTTCTCCTGCATCTTTCAGCAACTTATGTAGTTCGTCCACTGCTCGACTCAGCTCCCCACTCTTTGCCTCACAATCTGCTGCTGCTTCCTGCAAGAAAACATATGAAACTTTATCTCAAACAAAAAACAGCAAAAAAAACATTATAATAGCCTTTTTATATTTCGTAGTTTAAGCTCAAATTAATGTGAACAGAGTTAACAATACAATGTTTCAAATAGGTTTACTCAACATGTGTCCACACCTTGTATAAATTGGAAAGCTTAATGTTGGCATTTAGCTCACTCCTAAACTTCTCCTCCATGGTGGCCTGTTGCTCCTTTGCCTTAAAAAAAGTGTAATTTCACATCAATATTAAAAAATTGTTAAGTGCTATTTTATTTACTAAATGGAAATAGTAATTAGAATTGCATAAAACTTCAAAATTGTCTAGGCATACTTCTTTTAGTTTGGTGCTCATTTCCTCATTTTGTTTCTGGTGGTGTTCATTGAAAATCTTCAAACTTGCAACTTGATCTTGGAATTTCTTTAACTGACAAAAAGAGAAAAGCCTACATTACATGAAATGAAATCTAAAATTTAATATCTTTAAAACATCAACATAAAACAAATTAGAGAGATCATAAATGAGCAGAAAAAGTCTATAGAAGTAACTGAAGAGACTTTTAGTTTTTAACTGGTTACTGTAAAATGTTCAACATAAAAACTTGCCTCGTCTTCCTTATTCTCCAGGGTGCATTTTAGCTCCAGAATTTCATTACCCTTCACCCGGGACAAAGACAACAGTTCTTCTGTTTTGGCCTTCAACTCGTCTTTCAACCAAGACATTTGGTCATGTAGCAGCTCCTTCTCTTGATCCATACGCTTCTCCTTATACTGGAGATACAAACAATCTTCAATCACTAATTTATTTATGAGGTCAAATGCAAAACAGAGGGTCAGACACAATAAACAGACGTAAAAACAAGCACACAACTCACTTTTATGTTAACTTTTGCTGATTCAAGGTCATCCAACTTCATCTGCAGAGCCATCTTAGAAGTGTTGACTTCCACTAATTTTTCACTGAGCTGCTTCAAGTCATCTGGCAACGCAATCACAGCAATATTAATAATGCATTCAAAATTTAAATGCATAAACAAAAATGAATAAATAAAGTGTAAATTAATCTGTATGTACCGTTTAAATGCTCTATTTCCAGGGATCTCCTATCCAGTGTTCTAACAAGTTCTCGTTTTTCTGCCTCCAGTTCTCCTTTGGCTTTTGAGAGCAAAGCCTAAACAAGCATAACATTTGTTGTTAAACTGGTTTAGGGGTCAAGAACAATTTAGAATTTTAAACTTAACATCAAGGAAAAACCGCAGCCTAAATATATGCTTAATTTAACAATAAATAGACAAATTAATCATAACTTTATGACCACTGAGGCATGAAGCAGCAACTTCGAAAACTGAACTATTTAGCCATTCCCAGCCTTTGTTTCCATCCCGAAATTACGTGATTGGAAGTTTTCTAATGTATTACTTGCATAAATAAAACATAGCATTTATCTCTAGGTGCTTGAAAGAGGCCTTGATTGTTATTATTTGTTGTCTTACCTGCTCCGATGACAACTTCTCTCGCGCACTTTCACATTCCCCATTCTTCTCATGGACACTTTTAAGCTCCTCACCTGCATTTAATATTGATTAGTACAAATGAAGTGAACCTAAGCCGAACTAAATATGTAAATAACACCGTAAAATCATGCTAAATCTTACGGAGTTTGCTGAACTCTTCTTTGAGTTTAAGATGTTCTTGGGACAAAAGCTCTGTCCGAGCAAGCTGGCCATCCTTTTCAAAAAATTGTTGTTCTGTATGATAAAAGTAAGCACGACCACAGTTATGAATTATTGACAAAGTTCCTGACGCTAATAAAAGTTGTCTCAATAAATGAAAACAACTAAATAGCTCGTGCGGTTAGCGCGTGTTAGCTCCTGTTAGCTTTAACGCCACATACAAAAACAGCCAACTTACCAATGTCAACCCGATACTGTTGATGCTGTGCTTTCAATGAATCTATTTCAGACTGGCGATCTGAAATAATTTTTTCAAGTTTGCTTTGTACCGTTTCAGGTATCACAGACAGCTCGAAAGCTTCCAGCTCCTGCAACAGGAGTGCCGCCATTTTCCCGACATCTACAGGAGCATGCGCAGTTCGGTTTATTCTTCTTTAGACGTTTACACGTGTTTACTGCCACCTCCTGGAATACATTGTGTAACGAGCATCTTCTTTACTTTTGTTTTTTTTTTCCAGCTAAAATTTGAATCTCCATTCAAAGGCCCATTTTTAATTTTAAGTATAGCCTCTTTTATTTTCTTCAGAATGAATTTTACATTTCTACTCTTTTCCAGATGCTTCCATCATCCACAAGAAGTGTACATCCCATCTCCTAAATAACCTTGCAAATACAAACATTAATGTTATTACCGTCTGTTGCCAATTTTCTTTTCTATAACTCTTTATCAGTAATTTATTGGAATTTATTCCAGTCTGCTTTATCAAAAATTAACTTCTTACTTTCTCCTACTTTGTTTTATTACTGATATTTAAATAGGGTGATGATCACTCCACAATCCTCTTTTCTCTGTCTTGCTTCCTTCGTGTTCTCTACCTCTTCTTCTCCAAAATTGAACATATTGAATAAATCCAATAACACCAGGATGTCAGATTGTTGTGATCCAAGACATCATTGTGGTTAATATTTTTACCAGATTTGAGGTGAAAAAAGTGAAAATTACCTGTTCCTGCAGAGTGGATCATCTACCTAAATACACATAGAAGTTTACTTTTCATCCACAAGATGTCACCACATACATTGAAAATCCCATTTGTTTGAGAATTTATGAGCGTTACTTGTACCACTGAGTCCAATATCCATTAAAAGTTGGTCAAGGGAATGTGATGACAGATTTTGTAGTGTTATATAGTTGTATATAATGTAAAGTAAACTTTCCGCTCATATTGTGGTATTTCAACTGAGAGTGTGAACAGAAACCATCACACTTTTGGAAAAGTCTGAGCAAATAAACTCAGGTTTGGAGCAAAGTATTATGATCAGAAACCAATTTTGAGACAATAAATGTAACACACTTGATCCACTTTAATAAACTATGCAGGGTTAAAAGTATGAATACTTTGCAACAACTGATGTATTGTAGACATTGCCTTAAACATGCAGACAAAGCACGACAATATGAGCTTTTTTTTAATTGTCACAAATTAGACAAAGTATCCAGCTGTAATTCTTACAATGTAATTAAAAGGTGAATGTTGAATGCTGCAGGAAACGTTTGCAAGTCACGACTTTAAATTCAAGGTTCTTAAAAATTCCAGTCACAATTAAGTTATTTGTTCTAAGTTTCAGTTCCTCCCCTCCGTGTCGGCTTTAATTGCTACCTGTTTCAGTTTAAACCATTTATTGGTGACATGGATGTTGTAGGTATTCAGATCCTGTCTGAACCAGTTTTGACAAATTCCTCAATGCCTTGTGGGTTCATAATCTGTGAAATACTGTATGTCTTCAAAACTAAAGACTGCACGAACCTGAGCTGCGGTCAACTTTTGCTGCAGGCGGTACAACTATTTTCTTACATTTTGCTGTCACGCCTGGTTACCAAATTGTACAATAATCTACAACAACTAGACTCTGCAGCTCTGCTTAATCTGAGTCATCCTGGTTGTTGTTGGGACTTGTCACTGGGATTTTACCCACAAGCACGGACATTGCCATCTTTGGTGTTGGTGGTAGTAAAAGTATGATTCCTCTTTAAGGGATTTTCCATTTTAAGAGCATGTAATCAATAAACAACGTGACTGAAACGCTTGTGAACATCTCACTAGTACATTATACGCTTCATCCCTGCATTTCTCTGTCTCATCAATTAATTTCTTTAACAAAAGGTACATTTTACGCAGAAATCATCAGTAAGACCAAATTAAATGAAGACTAGAAAAATAGCACTTTTTGCCATAATTCAGAGTGAATACAAAGTGCTGAAATTTGCTGATGAAGCTAACTTTTAAAGGTTAAACAAGTGGAACACACGCTAAATGAAAGAAGCGAAAGACTAAAATCAGCACAAAGGAAAATAAATCTAAAAATGGCAAAAAGTTGTTAAATGCTAAATGTAGCAGAACAGTTAAAGTTACAAGTTAAAGATTCATTGTAGATGAAGCATAAAAAGACCAAAATAGATGGAGAATGCGGAAGCATAATTTTAAGAGAACATGTTTTTAATGAACTACAAAATTTTAGTTAAAAATACATATTTTACATTGAAATTGAGATTGAGATGAACATTTTAATTTATAAATGACTAAAATGGCACAATGTATGCAAAAAAAATATTATAATATCAAAAAATGTAAGAAAGAAGCTAATAGCAGTAAAACAATAGTGTGAATGCTGACTCAGCATTCTTTTGAAAGTTATAAAAACGTTAGAGGCTGTCATCAAATTAGATATTTCTAATTTTATTTATCCACTTCTCTGTAATCATTCAACGTTTTGTTTTCTCCACTTTTGTTTTTTGTAACATTAGTTTTATGTGAAAAATTGTTAAATTTGGATGTTTGAATTGGTGACATTTTGCACTAATACATCATGGAAACTGATTCATTAGGTTCTTTAGCGAAACAAAGTTTTTCCAAACAGCCTTTCATGTCCACTGATGTTTACTGAGCACATTTTGCTCTAATGTCATCTCACCAACATCCTCTGTCCATATTTGGCTCTAAACTACCGTGTCATCACACTGCCTGAGAAAAAGGAGTTTTTATGAGAATGAACTAGAGCGCGAGAACTGGGCTTTCCAAGAGTCCAAACACAATAAGCGCAAAAGCTCTCCAATTAGTGAATCACTGTAAACAAAAGTTGGGGATCAAAATGTCAGCGTGGGCAAAAGAGGCAGGATCAGGTGGTCGGTGAAGGGGTAAACACTGACATAAACATTTGTTCGAGTGCCGGCATGACTCAAATCATTTATCAGGGCCTCTTAAAACTGGAAAGTTTGTAGAGTTATTTAGATGAGTTTAACATCTGGATCCTGTCCAAAACTTTAATATGCAAAAGCTGTTCGGGACTTGACACAAGAAAAAATGCTGTGATTCTTTGGATAAAAAACACTTTTCTTATGAATGATTACATTATTATATTGATTTTTTTTCATTTTATTTTGTGGGCCTACATTTGATTCTCTTTCGGGTGTTAGAATGAGTCTCAGTGTGACAGCTGTACTGTAGCTGAA
>JAVKLF010000083.1:3929170-3951707 GCA_034783495.1 Millerichthys robustus | reverse complement strand
ACACACACACACACACACACACACACACACACACACACACACACACACACACACACACACACACACACACACCTGACACTAAGTTTTCGGCATATGAGGGCGTAACCAGTAAACAGATATGCTGCAGCCTTTTTGAATCCTGCGGAGCGGAGTGATGGTGGAAGCTGTGACTCTAGATGAAGTGGATTACAGTAATCCATCTGAGTGGTGACAACGGTGTGTCACAAAATGCTGCCTGAGAAGAACTGGTTGTACTTTAAGCAGCTGCTCCAGTTGGATAAAACTTTATTTAACCATTGATCTGATTGTTAAACTTCAGTTTAGCATCCACTTCACCCCTACGGTTTGTGATACTTGGCTTAATGTTCTCACGAACATCCTCAATGGAGGGTCTCAGTGGGGCTACCAAAACTGTAGCATAAGGGGCCCCTTCTTTTATAATCTCTGACCTACATTCATTTTTTTTAGCAATTGCTCTGTGGAAAAGATTATTCTGTTATGACTGAACCCCTGATATTATTGTGGATGAGTTGTTTTCTCCAGCTCCCCACACTTGAATCATTTTATCAATCAAAACAGAGTCTTCTTACACTTCTTTTAAAATAAAAGGAAAAATATTGATTTATTTTAGAGATAAAATCGATTCTTTAATTGTAAAATCTTTTAAAGTCTGTTGAAAAAGGAATGATAAGAGTTTAGGCGTTCATTTGTCTAATAGGAAATTAGAGAAACCGATTTGTTGTTACAGGAGACAGTCCAGTGACACAGCTAAAAGGATTTTATTTACATTTTTTGCTAGAAAAGACAATTTGCAATAAAAGATTTAAGAGGCATGAATATTTTTATAGGCACTGTAAATGCTTCCTGAGACCACGGGGGTTACATAATAACTTAAAAGAGAGAAATGTATTGAGTTAATAAAACATTTTGAGTAATATGAGTAATAAATTTGTTTTTATGGTTCCAAAAGGGGGTCTAAAAGGAGGGTCTCTGGGTGTTGTTTAAACCATTTGGCCAGAAAGAATGCAGAAAACCACCCGTGGGGTTTAGGGTGCGACCTGCTCCAACTACATCATTACATTCCCTAATAAATGATCACTCAAGAGGAATGATTCCACTTTTTGAGGGTACTAATTATGTGATTAAGATACTTTAGAATTTTTTTTAAGTCCTTTTCTTTGGCACGAAAGTGATGATGCCCTGCAGATCTACTCAGATGCAGAAAGGCAAAATTTCAGAGTCAGTTTCAAGTTTCACATCTTCTGGAGATCCTTTCAGTTCCAAAGGAAATTGCAAGGCGGGATGAAATGAAGGCTTTAATGATTAAAATTTCAATATTTATTTTAAAGGTGCGTATTAAAGTGTCGTGTGGGCGCCTGCAACCTCACCTTTTGATTCACTGAGTCATTCACATAGCAGAGGCAGGTTGGGGCACTGTACAAAGGCTGGAGTGAGGACATTTGTGACCAAAGCACGCAAGGCATTGTGAGTGTGTGAGGAGGGAGTGGAGAAAAGAGAAAGTGGGAGAGATGAGGAAAGGAGGTTGTTTGTGCATGACTGTTTTTTTGTTAATCATCAGGAAAGCAATAATTTTGTTTGAAACTCTGCCTTTCCTTTCCAGCTCCTCAGCCCGCTTCTTACGTCGACATGTCCAGTGAGCAACACTTTCTTGTGTGTGTTTGTGCTGGACAGGAAGGGATAAATCAGTCATATCCTTTCTACTCCTCAGGCAAAGGGTCTGCAGTCTAGACAGAAAAGATAAGGGAATTAAAAATTCCTCTTCAAACTCAAAAAAGGCGTCATAGGTGTGTCCCTCCTACTTTATTTGCTTCTCATAAGAGGCCTGTGAGCGATTAAGAACTTTCTCTTTGTCATGACCTGTGCCAGTAAACTGTTTGCATCCATAGTAACATCACAAGAACCCCTTAAAAAATGTTTCAAAGGCGCCGGAAATTGCATCCATTTTTCTTTTTGATGTGACAGGAAGATTTATGAGTTAGTTTTTGAGTTAAGTGTCTTATCAGAAGTAAAATAGTTTAGAGTGGGCAAATATGTAGTAATTATAGTATGTATCACTATCTGCAGAATGCACGCAGTCTTGTGAATCAGAAAAACTATGACATCAGGACACCATTGTGGTCTGGAAAACCACTCTAATCCAGGTAATCCAAACTTCCTCTGTAGTGAAATAGAAAAAAAAAAAACTCTGTCTCAGTCCTCCCACAGATGGACAGAGGTATTTACTGGAACATTCTTACAAATTTTTACCACTGCACCAGATTAATCTGCAGAGTGTCAGACTAAATAAACATGAACTTGGGGTGAATTTTGTGCAGGAGGGATTCATATTCACTGATTCCACCTTAGATAATGTTTCTTAGTAGCCTACATTTGAGTCACAAACCTGACTTCATCTTACTTCATTTGGAGCTTCAAAACTTTATGCTAAGCCAAACAATCACAGGATTTTCTATCTTCTGTTGAGGAATTTTTAAAAAGACACTTTTTTATCGTGTATACAATACTACTTCATAGACAAGAGCCACCTAAAAAAACACGAGTAGGGCCATATTTTAGGTTTTGTCTCCCTCTAGCGGTCACTACTTACACTCGCATCCATCATCTAACCGTTGTTGACTCTGACCACTTGGGGGAGCTGATGAGTACAACGGAAGCCAGTGAACACAGAACACAAATCAGGAAGCTGATTCTCTTCCTGTCTGTGACAGCCGCCTCAAAGGGAAAAAAAGGCCGAGTTGGGTCTGCAACTCTTGTTATTTTTTAAAATTCAGAACAAAAAACTTTAAACCACCGCAGACATGTCGAAGAACACCGTGTCTGCCCGCTTCAGGCGAGTGGACGTGGACGAGTACGACGAGAACAAATTTGTAGACGAAGACGACGGAGGAGAAAATCAGCTGGGTCCTGACGAGGCAGAGGTGGACTCCCTTATCAGACAATATCCTTTTAATGATAAGTTAAACTGAGTGTGAGTCGTCATAATTTTCAGAATATATGCTAAAGGCTTTGTGTGTGTAATGCCCCTACGTATCCTTATAGTTTCGGCTGTTTATTCCTTTTTTTATTTCCATGATGGGCGTTAAGCTAGCAGGCCATTTAGTGTCTGTCCAGACTTGCCTGACAGTCACATACCAGGGATTGCTGTTCCTGGCTCCATATTTTTGCATTTATATAAATACATGTTCGCCTAGTCCCGCAAAACACCTTTTCCAAACTATTTATTTATGTACTTATACTGCTTTTGATGCTGCACTCAAATTTAGAGACTAATTTTACAGAGTTGAAAGTGTGGAAGTTGCAGTTCACATCCGATTCTTTTAAACTGGAAGGCTTTATAAGGCATGAAAGTGCTGCACTTCCTCAAAATGAGTAAGAACATCCTCCTTCCTGACGTCACAGTGTAGCTGAAACAAACCTCAAAGCAAACATGTCATCATGTTCTGTCCTGTTGTGCATGTTGCTCATACCTGTGAACATTTTAAAACATGCTTTAAAATAATAAAAGTGGCCATTTTGGTCAAACCTCGAAAATAATCTTTCACAATCTCATGCAAAATTGTGAGATGTCACACTGTGTGTGTGTTCAGAGTGATTCTCAGCTACTACCATGTCAGATTGTAGGTCAGTGTTTTAAGCAGTTCTGGTTGTATGTTTGGGCAGTGTGTGGATCCTTAACCCTCCCTGCACAGGAAACCTCATGGAGGCCTTACTTGCAGTTCTGAAGAATCCACCAATTAACACAAAGAACCAGAACGTCAAAGTATGCCTGGTTTTTATTTTCAGTAAAACTTTGTTGATGTCTTTGGTCCTGGTGTATCATTTTTCTTCTGTTTTTTTGTAATCAATTCTTTGCCCAGGATCGTGCCGAGGGTCTCGTGCTGAAGGTGCTCAGTGCTTTTAAGAGCAGTGACATTGAGAAAGGGGTGCAGTCACTTGACAAGAATGGCGTGGACCTGCTGATGAAATACATTTACAAAGGCTTTGAGAGGCCGTCGGAGAACAGCAGCGCTGTCCTGCTGCAGTGGCACGAAAAGGTAAATGGTTCCTTTTTGTAGACTGATATTCCACTGGTCCTGTTCAACACCAGCTCCCTGAACAATTTTTACATGAATATTAAAGAAAACCGTTAACTAAGACCTTTCAAACGGTGGTGTTAGTTGGATAATCAAAAAGCTTGATGTTATTTGTTTTGACTGTGTTTTCAGGCTCTAGCTGCTGGAGGAGTGGGCAGCATCGTCAGGGTACTAACGGCAAGGAAAACGGTCTAAAAGAAGCAGAGAAAATCACATCACTGACGTGCCGCACAGTTTATGTACCAGATGGAAATGTAAAGGAAAAAAAAAGCAGATTTTAACCCTCTGAGATGCTGAGTTGCTCAAGGCAAGACTAACGGAGAACAGAGAATCTGGGTCATACTGGGCTAAGAACAGAGTTTTCTTTCTTCCTGTTATTAAACATAACCTAAATCACACCTCTTAAATTAATGTGTTCAACGGTGGTTTTCCAGTTATAAAAGACAAACCTTAGAAAAGTACATGAAAAATCTACAGATTGGTATAAAAACACTGGATACCACTGCTGCATGCAGTGCATAACAGGCTCCATTTGTGCTAAAATTTGCAAGTAATACTTTCTGTACTGTTTGCTACTCCAAAAAAAAAACATTTGTTTCCTCTTTATTTGTTCTCCATAGTTGTAGTTTTCACCTTTTAGAGACATCCTGAATCAATATAAGCAGTAAATCTGCTCAGAGTTTGGCTCAAACAGTGGGAGTCTGCAAAAAAGCACAGATGGAGGGTGATGGGTTTGCCCACTGGGGTCAGCATTCACCCTGGGGGGAGGAGGACTATTACTATACATCTCCACCACATTTATTTCATCCCACTTTGTTGCTCACATCCAGACGCTCCCTCTGCTACTGAACAGGGCTTTGTGTGGTTCTTTTTTTTTTTTAAAAGAGCAGCTTTTTTTGTTAGTATTCTCGAGAAAATAATCAAAATGTGCTGATTTTTTTTTTTTGTAACTGTTCATTTGGGGGGAAAAAATCCAGACTTAAATGTTTCGTTTTTGCTTTAAGTAACGTTTGCCTGAAGGCCAAACATCAACTTATTAAAATGGAAAAAATGCACCAGGGTTTACTGATGCTTCTTGACGAGACAAGATTCTTTTTTTGTTTTTCCATGATCAAATTAAAGCCTTTCATATCTGTCTTTTGTACTTGTTTTGTCAGGAAAATAAAACTTGTTTTGAATGTTGGTTCATTTTTAAAACAAACCATCAAATTGTTAGAAACACATCTTTATTCTCGCTGAAACGGTTGCAGTTTTATTTCTCAAGGAGACATTTTCTCTTCCAGCCTGGTTTTATGCACATTTTCGATAAAGTAAAACTAACTCACGGATTTTGTCACTGGTTGCTCAGTATTTTACTCATAAAAATCAATTCTCTCATTTGAACGTCGTCATCAAAGATGGAGAGAACAGACCAACACATTGCCTTATTCCTTTTTTATGTTTTTGCGTTTTGTTGTGCAACTATTGCTGCGTTTAGCTTATCAAATTTTAAATGTTCTCTATCTTGCAAACAAAAAGTGTCACAAGTATGGTAATAGTTAAAACATAATGATATAAATAGTTTTACTGGTTATTCAAAGTGCAAAACTGTTATTAACCAACTGGTGGATGCTTTTCATCATGTGGTTTCATTACATTTTTATTACAAAATGAATCTAATAATTACATGTAAAGCATCACAACGTGACAAAAATACTTCTGTACAAGTCATAAAAATAAAATACATCTTGATATTCACTCCTGGATGGGTTAGGGTTTGTGCTGATCCAGCACAAACCGATGGTTTTAATTCCGGGTAATAGATTTTTTTTTTTTACTCTTTTTTTTTAGTTTTCCTGTTTTCTTCTTCTAAGAAATACAAAACTGTTTTCTTCAGAAGCTACAAAGAAACTAAATAAACCAAAGTTATTAAGTAAATGAAAATACACAATTAAACTAAAGGACAACTAAAAACAACTTGCTGAGCCCCTGACAGAAGTTTGTGCAGTGAAGAATTACAGTTTTTTGATATTATAAATAAGTTTAAAAAAGGAAGGAATAATGACATGCTAAAATATCCTGACTGTCCAACATGTGGAATTACAGACAAAGTATTGATTTTGTTCATGTTTTCTCCTGCAGCATTTTTGGTATTCTTTTAAAAGTTTATTTTCTTTTTCTTTTAAGTTTTCAGGGCTGTGTGCCCCCGCTGGCGTCTCACACTCAACATTAAACCGATGTGATCGCTCGTCCAAAACCCACACCCTCTCGTTGGCACCGTGTTATTTCCACTGTACAGTGCTGCAAGTACAGGACTCAATTCATTACCGCACCTTCCTTTTAAATCATTTAAAGTGCTCTCAGTAGGGGTAGGCAGAGACAGCGATGTAAACGATGAAAGTTGTTTGGTACTCAATGCCCCCGTCCTCGCCGTAAAAGACTGCTCGGACCTTGATGCGGTACGTGTGGGGCTCTCGCAGCGGTTTTGTGGTGAACAGAACTCCCTTCATGTTCTGCTCTCGGAGGGCAAAAGGTAACGTGGTGTCCTCGTCCACCAACAGGAAGGTGGTTCTGGGGTGAATCACACCGTCCTGGGTGTAGGTCACCAACCTGATGAGATCCTGGTTGGCGGCGATGCCGAAGGGAACAGACAGCAGCTTGTACTCGAGCGCATAGGGGCTCAATGCACACTCCAGGTCATTCGGAGGGCAGTTCTTCAAGCAGAACCTACAAATGAAAGACTTGGCTTAAATGCCTACTGTAGGCCTGAAGATTTTCCTGATTTTGAAGTTGTCAGGAGTTTGCAAAAATCATGCACAGCCATTTGATTTTACCCTGTGGCTGGATCTCTCTGGTAGTTTGTTGGACAAGGAGTGTCGATGCACTGGTAACTTCCTCTCGTGTTGAAGCACACTCGATTCACTCCACATTGGATGTTCTGATCCAGACACTCGTCTATGTCTATAGACAAAAAGAAAAAAGCATATCGCTGAGAACGGGTCTGAATGATTAGCCGCAGTGACCAGTTGCAAGGATTTCACCTTGACACGTCTTGCCATTAGCCATCAGGTGGTAACCAGCAGGACAGAGACACCTGTGACTTCCTGGTGTGTTCACACACTCATGCTGGCAGGTGTCCCTTACTTCACATTCATTGATATCTGTTGGAGTCACAAACATAAATGTTTCCATAAATGGTTGTTCTCGGCCAACATCTGGCAAAAGGTTGCTGTGGTTTCTCTGTTAACTCATCCTCTTTATCATCTCAACATCACCTGTCCTTCATAGTTACCTAAGCAGTGGCCACCCCTGGGTTCAAAACCCTCCTGACACGCAAGTACTTTCAGCTTTGAGGAGTGTTTTTGAACCCTGCTACGTCTCCTGTGGCGCCCTCCTGTGGTGGCTGCGTAGGAATTGTAGCTGTGAGAGGCCAAACTGTGGTACAGTCTCTGCTTGGGGCTGTGCTCAGCAGAACTCTGAGATGTTCGATAACCATATGAGTAAGTTTCATAGCTGGGCAGACGCTCGAGCCCAGCGCAGGACTTGCCATCTCCCAGCAGGTGGCGCCCTGGTGGGCAGGTGCACTTGAAGCTGCCAGGAGTGTTGATGCACTGATGGGCACAGGGCTGCGGAAGCCGCTCACACTCATTTATGTCTGCCCTCAGTACAAAGAAAGACCAGCACCAGGAAACGTTGAAAAGGACAAAGTAAGAAAAAATATTAGAGCAGTAGAGGAAAAGAGGAGAAATAAAAAAGGTAGAGAAATGAAAGATGAGGATGAGAGAAGGAGAAAGGAATATATCAATATCCTCACTGTATGACAATACATTTCCATATTTCTGAGAGAAATGTATTGAGACTTCTAGTAAATAAATCTGAATCTATATTCAATCTATTCTAAATGTAACATCAGACAGTATGTACAATACAAACCCAATCATTTACAGACAAAAAACAAACAAACAATAGCACTTGGTGTTAATGCCACAGGTGACAATAAATGTAGGCCAATAAAAAGCATTTCCAGGAAATAGCCATTTCCAAACACAAAAGTGGCTTCAACAATTCGAAAAGTCCGAATTGAAAGAAAAAGGAAGGAAACAAAGACAGATAAAGCAGCAAGAAAGTGGCGCTGGTCTGTTTTGGATCTGGTTTATTCTCAGAGTGCTAACTAAAGTCTTCAGTACTGACAGAACTCATGAGAAATACAAGCAACTAGCTCGATGTCATTAAAGCCTAAGAGATAATTTGAAAAACAAAAAAATAGAAGGCACCAGAAAACGAAAATTAAAATCAGAAATAACCAAACAACTGGCATTACCCATAATTCTTTTTTGAGACAAGATTTTAGATTTTGATTCGAGACAAAAAGATTGCCAAAAGATTTGGCAATTTTTATTATATAATGTTTACATAAGCTGAATCACCTAATAAAAAATGGCAACAGAAGCAAACAAGCAGATGAAAGTGTAGAGAAAGAGGGATGCATTAAATGTTACACAAATATGCTTTGCTAATAAAGAAGAGTCGGCTCTGAATACTGAATAAAGGGTTTATTCGCTGTATTTCGTGACATTGCAAAGAAAATAACGGTTTATACGTACCGACACAGGGCCGTCCTACTCCCTGGGACCTGAAGCCACGTGGACATGTGCAGTGGTAGCTGCCTCTGGTATTCTCACAGATCTGGTTGTATCTGCACTGATGGGTGCTGTCTCGGCATTCGTCAACGTCTTCAGCAGGACACAAAACCAACAAAGTTCAACCACTTGAAATAAAAAGAAACTTTAAACTCTCCCAGTTGTTCATCAGCTAGCGCTCTCTTTCTTTGAGCTGCTGAACACTTACCCACACACGTTCCGTTCCCACCTTTGGTCATCCCGTTCGGACAGAGGTCAATGCACGTGTAACCACCCCGTGTGTTTTTACACTGCTGGTCTGAGCGGCAAACCCTCTGCTTGCACTCATTTATATCTGAAATGAAAAAGGACATTACAGTAAGCAACTGCAGCCAAAACAGTAAATATGGTGGTTAGGGTATAAAGGACATCTTGCACTTGATGTCACAGTTATTTATTTGTGATGGACAGTCTAACCTAAACAGCGTCTGTTCCTGAAGTGAAAGCCAGGATCACAGGCACAACGATAACTTCCTACGGTGTTTGAACAGTGTTGGTCACATGGATGGGATTCCTGACACTCGTCCACATCTAAATAAAAAAAGATAACAAAAGAAATCAGATTAGGTAACTTAGATGATTTAATTAGTTACATATTTTTTTTGTTACATCAGTTGCTGTACCTGTGCAACTGAGGCCATCAGCAGTTCTCCTGAAGCCGTGACCACAGCGCATCACACATCTGTAAGAGCCGATGGTGTTTTCACAGTCTTGCCCACCATGGCACCCATTTCCACCCAGCGAACATTCATCAATGTCTAAAACAGAAGGGAGCGGTGAGTAAACATGAGCATTGACCAGTCCAATTTCATTTGCAGTGCAGATTTTGCATGTCTCGTACCCTGGCAGGTCCTGCCGTCAGCTGAGATGGTGAGTCCCCGAGGACAGGAGCAGTAGTAGTTGCCCATGGCGTTGTGGCAAATATGAGAACAGGGGTTCCTGAGCTCACATTCATTCTCATCTGCATCAAAACGGATGCCAAAAACATTCACACTTCAAAGTGATATCAACTCTATTTGAGCAAAGTACTGTTGTTTTATTGACCTTTAAAGTATATCATGATTTACCTGCACAGTAAGGCCCAGCAGACACCAAAGTGAAGCCATGAGGACACTGGTTACTGCGATCCCCTGGAATCACGTGAAAACACCTTCAATCTCAGTTGGTTTGGTTCATTTTAGAAGAAAATTAAAGTTCCCTAAAAAGTTATTTCAATCTCACTAAGAGTTTAAAAATTCAGAAATTGTTAACACCCACCCTTAGTGATCTTAGCTTGGATGCTGTACTCCAGCATCTCCTCCAGTGGGCGATAGAGGGCACTGATGGCTGTAGCGTGGAGTGTTTCTACCAGGTAGGGCATCTTTCCTTTGGTCAGATCATAAGAGATAGTGTGGTTCCAGGAGTAGGGTACACTCTCCTTGTCAATGGTGAACATACGAGTGGACAGAGCGTACAGCTGACCCGGTCCAGTCTGGATGTAATCCTCAGTGTAGTCCTGGAGCAACACATGGGGATGCTGTTTGACCAGTTCTGCAAAGTATACTACACTTCGAGAGTTGAGAATTTAAGCTATGATCGAAATCGCAGTCAAATACGGAGAATCACTTATAACGTAATGATGAATCTTTTCTACCTCATTCAGTCCAATGTCAAGAGTAAGACGAGTATGAAACATACAATACATATAGTTAAATAAATACACTTTGTAATATTTTTAGACCTTTATATTGATGTCAGCATGTGAAGGAAGCTGAAGGATGTGACCATTCATCACAATGTCCAGTAGCAACACTCCATCAGAGTCTAGGCCCCTTACAATGTGAGTCATCCGCAGGATTTCACCTGCCAGAGTCCAGTTCCATCAAATGTTAGTCACCCTACTTACGTCATGTAAAATGTGTAAAACATTTGGCTGCCTACAAGTAGTTCTACCTGTAGCAAACTCCACTTGGGTCTCTCGTCTAAAGAGACCTCCTGTTAGGGTATAACCATTGACAGCATCTCCTACTTCCTGTGCAGTGGTCCAATAGATGGGATTCAGGATGGAAATGAGTTTCCTCAGTGCAGGACCTTAAATTCAAATGTACTAAATTTAGCTTTTTACTAAAAATGAAAATGAATCATTTACTTACGGACAGGAGGTGAAACCTACCTAATGTTCTAGGCACATTTGAAATGGTGGCTTTTATGATTCTGCTGCCAGACTGGCTGCCAGTAAGGGTGGCATTAAGGAGGGCAATGCCAAACTCAATATCATTGATGTTCCCTATAATGCTTCCTCGAGCCCTATGCGGGCCACCTGACAAAGAGAAAAAGTATTTAAGTGTGAAAATGCAAGTGTGTACAGAACCATAATCATAATTCCCAGAAAATGTCTGTAGAATATAAATAAAAAATCAGTTCACAAGAGAAGATTCTCAAACGTGTAAACACTCCTACATGATAAAGACTGAACAAGAGGCAGGACTTATTTATATTCTTGTGCTTTTCATACCTGGACATGCCTGAGTGTTACACCTGGACAGCTGAGAGAAGTCTCCTGGACAATTTCGACCACCACCACTAGGAGATGGACTGTTACAGAGTCTGACACGTGTCCTCTCTCCTCCTCCACAGGAAGAGGAGCAGTCTCCCCATGGTTGCCATAAGCCCCAGTTACCATCAACTGCAGTAACAAGCCACAAAACCAAAGCAGTTAGTAGCATATCAAACACTAGTTTTTGATATAAAGCTTGATCAATGTTTAACTAACTGGGGCAGTCGGCAGTGCTGCATCTCTGAATCTGCTCATCGGTACCAGCACAAGCTCTCCCACCATGAGCTGGTCTGGGGTTGTCACAGGTCCTGTAGCGCCTCGTCTGACCTCCGTTACATGTTTTGCTGCAGCTACCCCAGCTACTCCATGGACCCCAGTTACCACTGACTGACAGAGTAGAGAAAAGTATTAAAGTAAAAAGAGGAAAGCCATCACCAAATATAGAAAAGAAATGACAGAAGAGTAAAATGCTTCATTTGTAAAAACAAACAAAAAAAAAGGCTAAATCAAAAACTTACTCGGGCATGGGTTGCTGTTACAGACATTAGTATGCACATCGTTCCCCTCACATTTTCTGCCGCCATGCTGAGGGGCAGGGCTAGCACAAAGGCGTGTCCGCTGTCTCATCCCACCACCACATGAAACACTGCAGGCCCCCCAGCTTATCCACGATGACCACTTTCCATCCACTGTAAGACATGAGCAGAGTTTAAAAACTGCCATCATTTGTTAGGTATTTACAATTTGCTTCAAAAATCACTTTCACTAACAAAGAGATTCAACTTTCTTAAACCATCACTTTACCTGGACAAGGTCTCTCCTTGCACACTTGTGTCTGTGTGTCTGTCCCCTCACACTGCAGTCCATCAAAAGCTGGAGGGGGGTGGTTGCACAGTCGGATCCTGGACTGTATGCCTTTACCACAGGTTTCGCTGCAAGGACTCCACGGTAGCCAAGACCCCCAGTTACCTGCAACTGTGAGAGCGTTTGTTTTGACCTTGTCTCAAAAAATGAAGCTTGTGCTACATTTAAACACTTGATGCTATAAGTGTTTCTTGAATGTCAACAGTCTTCTTAACTATTAGAACAAAATGTTTTTTCTCACCTGGACAAGGCCTGACACTGCACATGATAATCTCCACTGCCTTTCCCTCACATGACTTGCCTCCATGTCGAGCTGGCGGGTCATTGCAGGTGCGGACCCTTGTTCTATTCCCCTGGCCACAAGTTTGTGAACACTCCTCCCAGGGAGACCACTCTGACCAGTTACCATCGACTACACAAAGACAAGAGCGCAAAGTTTGAATTCACTGTTTATCTTTCCCCACACGGAATATTTTCTAAAGATGTTCATTTGAAGTATTCTCACCTGGACATGGTTTTCCTTGACAAATACGTGTTTCTGTGTCAAATCCTGCACAATGACGGCCCCCGTTCGCAGGTAAAGGATTGCTACAGTGCCTCAGCCTTTTCTGGATGCCAACACCACAGGAAACAGTGCAGAGGCCCCACTCTGCCCACTCTGAGTATCCTCCATGGACTGCAAAACAAATCACTTTTCTTACACTGTTTAGAAACTTATGGAATTTCATACAAATTGTTACAACCTTTCACAAAATTGACCACATTTTCAGCTCAGCCTCATCTGTTGCTACACATGTAAACAGATACCATAAAAACTAACCAATTTGCAGCTCACCTTGCACAGAGAGAGTGACCCTGACTAGCATCGATCCAAGCAAGTTTCTGGCCACACATTCATATTCATCTGTGTCCTCCTTCTGAGCGCTGATAATCCTGAGCGAACTGTTGGACAAGGTGGAAAAGCGACTGTTTACCAGTAGGGGGCGTCCTTGGCGAGACCACTCTATGATGGGTGTGGGTTCACCCTCCGCCTGACAATTGAGTACAACCGTTGTGCCAGCATCCACCACTGTCGCAACCGGCTCCACAATTATAGTGGGTGCACCTGATAAAACAGAATACTTCTATTAGATTAAGCATTGAGTTGATGATACACTTTCCTTCAAGGATTGCTAATTTCCTTTTAAATTTATTTATGTGCTTTTTGTAAAGGCAGCTACTGGGACAGCACTGACCAGAAAATGTCTCTTCAGGAAGATGAAGCCTATTTTACTGAACTGTCTTAGGTCGAATTTTATCATACTGTGTCACATTCTATTCTATTATATCCTTTTATATAATATTGTATAATAAGATGGACTCACTCTGCAGTGTAAGGGTGATACTTCTTTCCACCACCCCAGCATCATTTGTCGCTACACAAATGTAACTGCCTGCATCTTCACTCTGTCATAAACAGTATGTTTGAAATTTACTTGACATGCAACTTCAACTAATAAACAATAAAAACATTAAAGATATTTATTTTAAATAATGTTATCATCTTTTACCTATGTGACATAAAAGGTTATAGTCTAAGGTGTTTTCCTACCACTGTGCCATAGATGGCCAGGGAGCCGTTTTCAAGTTGTCGGATTCGGTTGCTGATTTGGATGTTTATCCCATTTTTGCTCCACTGGATGGTTGGCAGCGGGTCTCCCCGTACCTCACAGTTCAGGATGGCATTACCACCCAGAGGTTCAACTCGGTTGGCACGATGGTCCCCATCAATGATAGGAGGCTCTGGTGAGAGCACATGGCTGAGCTAAGTTTGGTGGCAGTAAATGTGAAATGAAAGACATTGTTTCATGGGAGTGTAGTTTTTACCTTTAACATAAACAAAACCCAGAGACTTAATGGTTCCCACGCTGTTTTCTGCCACACAGGTGTAGGTACCAGAGTCTTCTTTGGTCACACTCTCAATCACAAGGTCACTGTGACCATTCATATGATCAGAGTGAACTATAGTAGTAAAAATATCACAAGAAAACACTGTCAGAAAGAAGAAAACATTCAACCATCCTTCTTTTGTCTTTATCGGTAAAACCTGGGATGTTTTTGTTGTTGAAGGTCCATGTAATTCTGGGTAGTGGAATGCCACTGACGCCACAAGCCAGCATGAGCCTCTCTCCCTTGTTGAGGGCGACGTCCCCGAGCAGCTCAGTGAAGATGGGGTGAGAGTGAACCGACAGCGTCACCGTCCGGCTGTCCTGGCCCACCGAGTTCGTCGCCAAACAGCTGTAACTGCCGGCATCATCAGGCTGGTGCAGGGAGAAGATTTTTTTTTTAAAACATTGAACATTAGTACACAGATAGGTGTAGCCCCATTTCATTTCACACCTGAGCGCTGTCAATAACCAGCTCCCCAGACGGCAGAATCGTGTACTCCCCCAAGCTTTCACTGAGGGGTTTCCCATTCTTCCTCCAGGACAGTTTGGGTTGAGGGATGCCCTCTGCCACACACATCAGCTGGGCATGACTGTTTTCCACAACCACAACCACCTGATCTCCACCACGTACAGAGGGAGGAACTAAAACAGTAAACAAAGATGAACACCTTTAAATATTCTCCCAAAATGTTAGTTTTACTGTGACTTAATTTTTTTTTAATTTCTAAAACATTTTTATAATTATATTTACAGTTATACATAAGTAACCAAACGCCAGTTAATCAAAGCTGCAACCCCCCCCCAAATATTGAATATTTTATCATAAATATGAATTTTCCTATCATTATCTATAACTTAAAATAGTGAAAAACTGAATTAAACATTCCCTCCAAATATAATATGCCATTTTGTGGGTGTGTTTTATGAATCAAACATAAAAAAATACATAATGTTGATTCAATCTGCTGGTCTGCTTACTACTTACTAATTGACATTTTGTAAGAAATTGATTTTGACTGTGTGACTGTTCTGTGAAACCTACTCTGCACAGTGAGGCCCATGTTTACACTGACAGCGCCTGCTGCGTTAGCTGCAGTGCACGTGTATCGTCCAGCATCGCTGTGCTGAACGAAGGCGATCTGCAGGGCTCCTGAGCTGAGAACTCTCCGGCGTACAGAGTCATTCAGCGGTTGCCCATCTTTCTGCCATGTGACAGAGGGAGGAGGGGAGCCTGCAGTTTGACACTGAAGTGTCACAGAGGTGTCAACTGGTCCTACATAGTCCTGAGTCTTTGAACGGATCACTGGAGGTACTGCAGGACAGAATGTAAACAAAAAGTAAATATATTTTGTCTTTTTACTGAAATTATAATAACGTACCATTATTTGAACATGGCACCTACTTTGTACTCTGAGTTTAGTTTTGCCCAGGGCTGTGCCGGCGGAGTTTTGAACCACACAAATGTAGATCCCGGAGTCTGACAACGACGACTTGGAGATTTGCAGACTTCCATTAGGAAGTATTGTGAAACTACCACCTACAGTAAAGCAAAATGTACAATGGCATGACAGATTATTTTTGATTATGGTTTCACACATGGACAGAATAGTTACCTGTGGTGGGTATGTTGATGCCCTCCTTCTGCCAGGTAATGGTGGGTCTGGGTAACCCTGTGGTGTTGCAGGGCAGAGTGATGGGACTGTTAAAGATCACATCCAGAGTGGATGGATGGGAATGAATCACAGGTGGGTCTGAGGAGAACCATGAGAAAAAGGTGAAACTGAGAATCATGCAACTAATATTGTTACATGAATGTTCTGTATTTTACTATGAGAGCTGAAATGCCAGGAGCCTGTGATTGAAAAGCAACATCTTTAAATTAAAAAAGACAAAGAAGTACAAAATGTGAACATTTTTGGTTTGGTTTGTTGCAGAAAGCAAAACATCTATTGTTATCTCATGGTTTAAAGACTGTTAGAATAAAGTTTTTACCTTGGACTGTAAGCTGCACGTGACGGTGGGCAGAGCCTGCAATATTTTTGGCTGTGCATGAGTAGAGTCCAGCATGACTAAGCTCAGAGGAGGGAATTTCTATTGGACCTGAGGGATGAGAATCAGAAAATTTAACCATTTAACCACTCAAACTCAAACACTACCTCTAATAACATTACAAAACCGACCTGCTGACAGAATAGTGAATCCCTGTCCCTTACTGGGGAGCTTGAAACCATCTTTGCTCCAGTGGATTGTGGGTTCTGGGACACCAGTTGCGGAACAAGCAATAACCACTGGGGACAGTCTGGTTACAGCTATCTCTGTGGCTTCATCTGCTATAGAAGGAGGAACTACAGGGGCAGTGAGAACAATTACAATATGGGAATTTTTTTTTCTCTTGCCATTAATTATCCAAATATTAGATAACATCAGTCACTTTAAGAAGGGTCACCAGTAATCAAATTGGGTTCTCACCAATCACAGTAAAATGGATGGATCTCGAGTCGTTCCCTGCCTCGTTAGATACCAAACATTTGTACACTGCTGTGTCCTCCACTGTAGGAGCTATAACCACCAAAGAGCCTGATGAGAGCAATCTGAAATTGATTAAAATAGGTTAACATTTTAAAGGAAATACCAGAAATATGTTTCTCATATAATTTCTCAAGCTATTATGGTTCATTTATGTAGTGATTAATGAATGTGTTTGAAACTCCAATTTTGTCTTTTTAGAAACAGTGTTGGTTTTGTTCATTAGTAAAAGGTGTGAGGAAACCTGAATCAACCTGTACATATTCTGATTCTGGTCAGTATTGATGGATCGACCGTTTTTCTGCCAGCTGACAGTGGGTTTGGGAATGCCAGTGGCCTCACAAGGTAAAGTGGTCTGCACGTTGACGATAACCGTCACATTGGTACGACTGTCGGAGATGGAAGGAGGAACTGGAAGGTGAAACAAAGCAGATGCGTATAGAGGTGGATTGTATACCTGCCCTTGTTTTTAACCTAACTCAGTTTGTACACCTTTACCACCCACCATATACTTGCAGATCCACTTTTTTGCGTTGAGTACCAGCTCGATTTGTTGCCATACACAGGTAGCGTCCAGTGTCGGTCACCTGAGCTGAGTGGACGTGTAAAGACCCGTCTTCTGTAAACGTGTACCTGCACAGTCAGAGGTTCACAAAACACATTGCATTTTCTGTGAAATAGCCATTTCTCCAGTATATATTACATGCTGTACCTGGGGTTGTTTTCTGACAAAATTGCTCCATTTTTCCTCCAGGTGACTCGAGGTGGTGGCACTCCACTAACTACACATTCAAGAACTGCTGGCTTGTTAACGTGGACTGAAACCGTCTGGGAGTTGTCCTTGATAGCTGGAGGCACTGAGGGAACAGTTACTTACATTTTATATACATTTTCTCTTTATTCTACTTTATTAAGTAGCAAAAAGAACTAGTAATAATGTATAAACTCTATAAATAGATGAGTTTATCTCAGTAACTGTACCGTTAACACTCAGGTTAAACAGTCGTGTGGTGTTGCCAGCGACATTGCTCGCCACACAAGTGTACTGGGCTCTGTCAGAGAGCGCTGCCATGTTGATTTGTAAGTAGCGGCCTTCAGACAAAATACGCACACGTGCAGAGGTCTACACAAGGGGAAAAATAAATTCAAAATACAAGTCAGGAGTCAATATTTTACTGATATTTAGAGATGTTTTTGATAACTGACTTGCAGCGATTTGCCATCTTTGAGCCACGTCAGAGTTGGAGGCGGAACAGCGTCAGAGTTGCACTCCAGAGTTACCTGCCTGTCCTGCAGGACTGACAGATCCTGAGGAGTGTTTTCTCCCGCAATGTTAGGGGGAACTGAGGGAGGCATCGAGCAGAGAAATGAACCAATATGAACGATGTACCACACAACAGGAAAATAAGAAGACATTTCTAAACAATATGAAAATCTTTATAAATCTCTGAACAACAAATGACAATTCTGAGCCATGACTTACTTTCCATCCATCCATTCAATGTTAATAAAAACAATTTAAAATCGCAGAACTATTAATTTTTTGTTCAAGTTCTACACAACATGTTAAGGTTTTTAAGACAGGGGCTGATGGTTACTAAGAAACAACACATTTTTTTCTGCTATTATGTATCTTGTGACAAATTCGTATTATTCACCATGCACCCGAACCAAGAAATCCTTGTCATCATCTCCTGCTGGGCTGTTGGCTAAGCAGCTGTACCTGCCTGTATTCTCCAGCTGAGTGTGGGAAATTGTGAGGAAATAATAAGAAACGAGAGAAAAAAACTTAACAATAGTTACTTTTACAAGAAGTAAAATGATTAAAGTACAATATACAGAGTTTAATAGATTGGAATTCAATAGGTGGAGACTGACCTGGGTTGAGGTTATACGGAGCACCTCTCCTTCGCGGAGGAGGTGCTGGCTACTTGTCTCTGGGAGCGGTCGTCCATCTTTCAGCCATGTCAGAGTGGGTGTGGGGATACCTGTAGTTTCACACTGAAGCTCCAGGACATTATTGATCACCACAGATACCTCTTCTGGTAAACCTGAATTCTTGATGCGAGGAGGGTCTGACAACAAAAATGTAAGGCAAACAGCTTTTAGCTTCATCCATGAATCTAAAGCTGAAGAGTCAGAACTATAATCTGCATTTACTCACCCAAAACCTTCAGGTTAAAATGACGACTGGCTTGACCAGCGTCATTGTTAGCCATGCAGGTGTATCGTCCTGTGTCGTTAACTTGGGCCGAGCTAAACTGTAAGGTAGTGTTCAGGTTGAGGAGCTTGATGTGGTGGTCAGCAACTAAAGTTACTCCACCTGTGAGCCAGGAGATGGTGGGGTTTGGGGTCCCATCAGCAACACACAGCAACAAGGCCACATTTTCTTTGACTACAGTCACTTCTTCAGTGGTTCCTGCTCCATCCAGACTAGGAGGAACTGAAGAGAGCAGTTCAAGAGCTCATTAGTGTTTTGTGTTCAGTTTAACGGGGAATATGCCCATTGTACAAACACATAGACTCACCATGCACCTGTAGTTTGTAATGTCTGCTGTCCACTCCTGCCCTGTTTGATGCAACACATGTGTAGTTTCCACCATCAGACACCTGAATCCGTGTAATCCTGAAAAATTTACAAAAGGAACATCACATATTGTCAAATATTCAAACAGTTATTTGCTTTTTGTTGAAAATAATTTCCTAGTTTGGCACAAGTATGATTAAAATAAAAGCCTAATCTCCTAAACTGTCAACGTTTAATCTTGATAGGGTTTTCTTTTTTGCACTTTATGATCATTGAGGTGGAAAAAGCTTGTGAATAGCTTATTTTAAGTAAAGAAATTCATTGTAAAGAATGTTTATGAAACTACATGACCATCCTCTTCACACTCACTGACGTACCGGAGCGCCTGTCCTGCAGAAAGAAGTCGTACGTTGGAGGAGACTGGCAAAGGAAGGCCATTTCTCAGCCAGTTCAGCTGCGGCAGAGGAGATCCTGTAGCTGCACACTCCATACTCACAGAACTGTCCAGAACTGCGATCAAATCCTCAAAAGCCTCACTGGTGCCAAGTATGACCGGTGGGACTAGGTGAGCAAACATAGAATGAGGCAAGAAAATTAAAAAAAATATTATAACCAATACAAAGTTTTTACTGGTCAATGTATGTAGGTTGCATTTAGAAAAAGATTTACACTCACCGTACACATTCAAATGAAATATTCTGTCCTCTTCTCCAGCGGCATTGGTAACCACACAGGTGTACTTGCCACTGTGGGCAGGATCAGCCTGGGTCACAGTAAGTGTGTCACCGTTTGGACTGACACTACATACGAGAACAGCAAAAAAACCTCACATCAGAAAAACAATTTAAGTAGACAGTAAGTCTTTTACCTCTTTTATTGTTAAGTTGAAGGTAACGATCCAATTCTGGCTGCTTCCAAATAATTGTGAGTGTTTTATGTCCCTTTTTATTCAGAAGCATTTTAAACAAATTACCATTGTCCATTCATAGTCAGTAATTCTGTCAAATTCTTACGTTTATAAGTTTGCCATTCATAAATCTCAATGTTAAATGTCTGATATGGTAATGTTTATATTGGAATAGTGACAGATTCTTTGTATTGAAGGAGATGTATGTATTTATATACCTGAGCCATTTCAGTCTTGCACTGTTGATGCCTTCTCCATCTTTTAACCACTGGATGGTTGGAGTTGGGTTTCCCTGAGCTTGACAGACCAGCTGGATGCTTTTATTAACAAGTACCCCTATCTCAGAGGGCATGTCTGATCCAGAGATACTCGGAGGAACTAAAAGACAGTGAGATTTATTATTTCTTTCTATTTCATATACATACTGTACCTAGAATAAGGCTAACACGTGATTACCTGAGACAGATGTTCATGTACCTTGTATAGTGAGGTGGTAGCTCTTGTGTGCTTCTCCCTCCCTATTAGATGCCACACATGTGTATGTTCCACGGTCAGAAAGCTGCAACAGTGCAAACTGTAGCTTGGTTCCTCCTGAGAAGATGTGCATCTCCAAAGACTCTGAGTTCTCTAAAGCAAATATGAAGTTACTATAATTGTGTAAAATACATCAGCAGTATCAGTCATTAATCATTTGATCTTGGTCTACCAATAGGGTGTCCATTTTTCAGCCAAACGAGGTTAGGAGGAGGGATTCCAGTAGCATCACATGAGAGAGCAACTGGGTTGCTGATGGTTTCCACGACACTCTCCTCTGCTGGGCCATCAATGCTAGGAGGAACTGAAGAAAAATATCTCTCTAGTATTACCCATGTGCAAGAATCATCTCAAATATCTGTTTTAGTATTGTTAAAAATGTATAGATTAAACATTTTCTCAACAAGCTACCGTGGATGTTCAAGTGGAAGTTCTTGTTCACTTGTCCAGCAACATTTGATGCCATGCAAACATATTGTCCTGTATCAGATACCTGCAGAAAAACACAAGTAAAAACAATAGAAACAACGTGTATTTAAGTTGAGAATATTTATCATGAATGTTACAGAAAATATGTTCGTCATCACTGAAAATCTCTGTGGTGTTTTACCTCTGACTGTTTAATCTCTAAGATCTGCCCTTCTGCCAGAATGCGCAGGTTTGCAGATACTGTCACTGCTCTGCCGTTCTTGTACCAGGTGATGACGGGAGGAGGGACAGCATTGGACTCACACTCCAAAGTTGCTGATTTACCAACAAGCACATTAACCTCTGTGGGAGAGTCTCTGCTACTGCCTCGAATGCTTGGAGGAACTGCGGAGGTTGCGGAGAAAAATCTATTAATTCACGAAAATCAAAAATTCCAAATTGCAGAGAGTAAAGATGTGGACTGACCAAACACAGTTAGATAAATGTGTTTGTAGGCTTCTCCTGCTGCATTGATGGCCACACAGCTGTACTTCCCCCCATCAGATACTTTTGCTTTAAGAATCTGTAAAGTACGGCCGCCTGCGTCGACAGATGGACACAAACTCAGTCAGTTTTTTTCACAGCATGTCAACACGTACATCTCTTTATTTATTTGTCACTAGTTTCAAAACAAAATGTTTAAATTTTGATTTGCGACTTTTGCAGTTCCTCTCCGTACCTGGCACGATAAGAGCATTAGTTTTGCCTTGGATGGGGCCCCTGTGACTCAGCCAACTCAGTGTGGGAGGAGGGAAGCCGGTAGCTTCACAAGAGAGAGACACAAAGTTGTTCACCATCACTGTCACATTTTCAGGACTCACACCAACAATGGCTGGGGGCACTAGAAGGGTGAGAAGAAAACATGTTTGGTAGCAAACAAACAGAATTGCATTATTGTTTGAAAGCAGAAAACACAGCTTTAGACTCCTTTATTACATTGACAATCTAAAAAAAACAACAATAACCATTCTACGAAGTTTAAAACGAACATTAAAAAATACAGTCCAGAAAGTCTAATAACTCACCATGAACGTTAAGATTAAAACGTTTTTCTGCACTCCCAGCAACATTTTTAGTCACACATACGTAGCGTCCTGTTTCAGAAACCTGTGCAGTCAATATCTGAAAAAAACAAACATTTATCAGGTTAAAACACAAATTTAATAACAATACAAAATACTGCAAATAGCAAATTTTAATATATCTAACATCAACATTCATATTTTATAAATGATATTAACAATTAATGCATTTAATGTAATTATACCATTATTCAATTTGCCATGGACCTTGTCTCATCAAAGTTCTGGTGTTTTAGGTTGCAAATGCTGCAACACTTATTCAGCTTAGTTGTTATATTAAACATAATATTCAAATAAATTCAGAAACAGGAAACTGAATTTTTAATTTCTTTAAATTGCTACTTTTTTGTACATTTTAAACCAATGAAGTTAGTTATTTTATGTAGAAGAGTTTGTTGGTTTTAACAAGTTAT
>JAVKLF010000083.1:3896369-3906902 GCA_034783495.1 Millerichthys robustus | reverse complement strand
AAATCCACTGACAGAAACGCAGTGAGGCATGAATTGAAGTGAAATATATTTTGTTGGTTTTTTTGCAGTTTCTCTGCATGAGATCTAAAGTAAAACAAGTCAGATCTCATAAAATTCACCATGTCCACTCACCTGACACGTCCAGAAACGTTCGTGCTCGTCCTGTTCCGGCGCTGCTAATTGCGATGCATTCGTAGTAGCCCTCATCCTTCAGAGTCACCTGGTTGATTTCCCATGATGCACTATCAGAGTCACTGGAATCAAAAGTGTCCCCCAAATGGGTATTTATTTATGGTATACTTCCAGTTTATTAGGTCTGCCAAAAACCCTTTCTTCAACCTGATAAAAATCCATCTGGATAAAATCATGTAAATAAGAAAACGACAAGATAGATATGCAGTGTAACTTTTCACCTGCTTTAGTGTCTCTAACACATCAAGTATTAGTTTTGCTTTATTATTCTGATTTTTTTTTTTTACACACTAGAAAAGTGATGATACAGAAAATGATCAAATGAAACAGAATGACAATTACCTTTCTGGTAATCCCTAAACTGACCCATCCACTCCTTCATCCTCACCTGAAGAGTTGGTCCACCCCAAGTCGCCTTCCATCTCTGCTGAAGCGCAGAGTAAAGGGTATCAAACTTTCCACGCGACATCCGACAGTCGCTTTCTGGAGGTAGTAGCCGTTAGTAGTACCTGGCATCATCACGTTAGGTGCAGCTAAAAAAGACAACGTAAAAAAGAATAAAAGGGATTGGCAAACAAGCATCTTTATCTAAATGTGGGCAACAATGCATGTCTCACTTGGTATAATACTGGAGAAAGAAACACTGGAGACTCTCTGGAATACATAACCATCCTGATCATATCCTGAAACCCGCAGAAAGAAAGCCTCGTTGGGCGGGATGAACTCTGTGATGTTCCAGAGGTTGTACGGCTGGCGCTCAGGGTAGTACCAGATAGGCAACGTCTTGATGACCTCCCCTGTGATCGCAAGGAGCTCTAGCCTGTCAGGCCGAGCAGGAGGGAAAAGTCCAGTGGTGTTCAGAAGGATATGAGTAGGAATACCTGGAAAATAGAAGTTAGAACTTAGGCTTTTTACTCGCCCACAAGGAAATAGGTGTAATGTTGGTTTTACACAGACAAGAAAAGGTTAACTTTACTCACCTTGAACTGGTCTGCTAGATGTTGTTTTAAATTCCAGAGTGGGTATTCTGGAAAACCCAGCTCGGAAGTCAATGGTGCTCAGGCCAGAGATTCGAATGGAGTGCCTTCCTTCACTTGAAGTCTGCATCAAAACATTTTTTTTTTCAATTTATTTTATTTGTTTTTACTTTTATGTCTAGTGAAGTGATCAGGTCTAGTTTTAAATTATAGTTAGGTAAATTGAACATGTTGAGACAATTGAATAAACCTTAATTCTTTTGATTTGTTATGTAAAAACAAAGTTTTTATCCTGAAACTTTTTTCCAAAATCTCAGCTTGATGGTGAAAGGTTTAGGGCAATAAAGATGGGGGAAAAAAGAGCAGTTAGGACATAAAAAGTAGTGACAAGGGGTCTAATGACAGACAAGGCTTTAGGACCTTTTGTACTTTTACATGTGCAGACATGTCACCATCATGAGTAAGGCCCTGTTTACTGTGAAATATCTTACACCTGAGCTCATAAAACATCCCCAATTTAGAGATGACCCATTTGCTCTGTTGCTCATACTTCACTTAAACACAACCACCATAATCACAGAGAATAATGGTCTTCATCATGCTGAGGCCTTTTGAAGTTCAACAGAGATGGAGACAGAGTAATTACTCTGAAGTATAGGTTCCTGGGAAATAAAATCTCCTCACCTTAGAAAACATTTTGATAATGTCACGATGCAGAAAGACGCACGCAAGCTGCCACTTACTGTACTTACATGAAATGAGAGAGACTGAGAAGACTCTCTGTATTTTACAACAACTTAGTTGTGCCTAACATAAATTTGGCAAACAAGAGACCAAAGCAAAGTAAGGATAAAAGGAAAGACTTTTGCTCAGTCAAAGATTAAACTAGCATCTATTTTTAAAAACTTTCTTCCATGCAGCTTTTCAGTCTTCTTCACTTGGCTATTCTCTTATCTGGATTCACCACAGAGAATCATCCTCCTCCGTCTCACTCTGCCCTTTGCATCCTCCATCCTCACACCAACTTCCTCCATGTCCTCTCTAACTACATCTATCTTCTCTTTGACTTTCCCCTTTGTCTTTTTCACCTACCTGTCACCAAGTACTCTGTTTTGTTACAGACTTCCATTCCTCTTCTGCTTATTCCCTGACCAGTTGTTTAATAATTATTATGAGAAAACTGAGAGCATTCAAAAACATTTTGTGACACTTTGGAGACTCCCTTGCTAATGCCTTTTGCCAAATAGTTGCAAACAGTTGCAGCCCAGTGAGATAGTGGCTTTAGATGACAAATGTTGAGCATTTAACTGCTTTTCATCCTTTATTTCTTTTGTAGATGGGTCAAATTTCTAACACAAAACACATATTGTAACATACACACAGAGAACACATGAGCCAATAATGTCCCATCTGCAAATATCTCTGGTAAAACTGCTTGTCATTTTCCAACATCTGGTTTTGACAGAACAGGCAGCTAAGAGTGATTTGTTTGGCATTTCTCTCACAACATGCTGCCAACTGTTTTAACGGAGCAGCTCATGTTCAAAGCCGTGGCCTTGAACTTTATTTATTTTTATTTAACACAGTTGTCATAAACTGCATCTCAGAGCACAAAATGTATTTTTGATCATGGTTTGGTTGACTGAAAGATGTTCATACAAGAGAGTATGTTTGCTCAACTAATTACACATTACTGTACCTCAACATGCATTTACATCACCACATATTAAATTTATAAACCCTACTTAAAGTCAGAGTTCCCTTTGAGAATATTCCTAAACTGTCCCATCTGCAAATATCTCAGCTCTGGGAATTGTTAGAAACACATCGAAGTAGGGAATGCATTGTTTACCTTGATAGACCACATCCCTGGCTGTGGGTCCTTGATGTTGACAACTTTGGCCGAGTTGGGAATGTGCAAGAGCTCAGTCAGGCCCTCCTTTTCCCCCACCAACTTTCCTGGAGGCCAAGAAAAAGATACTGACAGTTATTTACCTTTTCTGCTGCTTTCATCAACAGAAATATGCATGGCTGCAAGATTCAAGATTTGTTGTACGGATTAGTGAAGATACTGTAAGTAAAAAAACATGTGTAACAATGTATGCAACCCAGATGTTGGAATCCGACATTAGACGGAGAGAAAAAAGAATTGCTTTTTGATTTACTCAAATTGTTTTGTGTGCTGTACAATCATTCCACTGATGCCTGAGTGTTTGCAAACTTCTCTCTTAACAATCACAAATTGTGTCAGTTACATCAAATAGATTTTTTAAAAAGTACCTTCATCTGACTAATAAAATCATCGTCATACCCTGTGGATTTTTTATCTCGATATTAGGGCCTGGGCCACTGAGAGCCACGGTAACTTCCTTAATGCTGGGGTCAAAGGGCATCTGCCAAGTGTTGCTGATTTGACTGAAATGATCTGTGGAGAGCAGGTTGACCTTCGAAGACTGCACCGCCTCTTCTACCCATTTAAGAACCTGTAGCAAGAGAAACGACCAAACGTTGTAGATCCTTTTATCATTTCTATTGCTATTAGAATCTCTAACTACAATTAAACACATAATATTCCCAAATTTTAGACGCAGACTTCGAATTAGATATGCTTCCTTGAATAACACGCCAACTAAAACACACATGCGCTCCCCCAGCAGCATCATTCACTTCATGTGTTGAAGACTTTTTCATCTGGAAATTTCAAACATTCCCTGCATGCCCTGTTCTGTATTTCCTCCTCGTCCAACACTTCTGCGAAGGATCCAGATGCTTTTGTGTGAGAAAAAACACGCAGAGCATAACGAGACAACAGTCAAATCAAACTTCTGAAATCTTAAAACGTATAAAGAACTGAAAATAATAGAATTGTAGTGCTATGGATATATTCCACAATTCTCTTACCTCGTTGACCTGTTTCTTGTCCAGATGGAAGACTTGTCCAGAGCTTGTAGAGGCAATCTCCTCATAAACCTTGTAACCGGGGTGATTTCTGTCATCACAGTCGCCCGTCAACACAAACACCACCTGAATTAATGCAGAAGCGGTTATAGAAATGTGCCTTCTCTGATCCTTGAGAAAATTTCTAGATTGCATAAGATCTTGAGAAACCTGCGACTGTTTTTGCTGAATGAGCTGCAGAACTTCGTGGGTCAGCTTATAATCTTTAGAACGGGCGTCTGTAAAGACGTAAATAAAGGATCCTGGCAAGGAGATCTCCAAAGCGATTTTAATGGCACCAATGCTCATTTCTGGACAGTCACCACCTCCCTACAAAAAATAACAATATCATTAGGAATATAACCCAACAATTCTTTTTTTGTGAATTGCTTAAAAACTATTTTTTCACCAAAAATGTTTGTAGTTTTGGGAATTGTATCATATGATGCATTCACTGCCTCTACTACCACAGGGGGTAAAGCAGTCCAACATCATAACTCCCAAACTAGTGGTCTTAAAAATAAAAAAGTGTTGTAAATACGTAATGCATTTTCAACCCCATGAGTGTGAGAGTATAATTATGAATTTATTCATATTTCTGTCTAGTTGGTGTGTTCAAAGACAAATATTCTGTGCAGTATTCCAACAAATATGTCAATCTGTTCGTTGGGTTCAGCAGCTCACCAGGATCCATTGTCCTGAGTAATAACATCTGGAATGGAGTTGCCCATGGTTTAAATTTGGGGACTGAAGCGGGAGAGAGAGAGACAGGAATCCTCTGTTTTCCCTAATTTCCCTCTAGCAACTTGCTTAGGTTCCCAAAACTAAACCTTGTAACAACCCATGCACTCATTTTATTTCAAATACATCCAGCACTTCCTTATCTTTTATCCTGCGTGCTAAAAGGAAACTCATGACAGAAGATTTAGATTTGAATAAAAATGAAGACATCTAAAAAACTATTCTTTTCTCTGTTGTCCTTAGCCAAACTCTCATCAGGAGTTGTAGAGTTGAGGAGGATAACATTAACAGACATTCCTAGCAGACCTTCTTTATCATCCACTGTAAAGTCACTGATGTAATTTTTGAAAACAGCTCACAGATCCTCCAACCAAAATGTCTCGCATGACCTCAGCCTGTTGCTTTTATCAGAACCAGATGACCTGAGTGCCCTGACTTATTCGATGGATCTCTGAACCCACCTGAACGTACAACTCTCTCAGCTCCTGCTGGAACTTCTTTGGGTCTGTTGTGATTGTTACAGGTCCAATCTCTGCAAGGAAACAGCACAAGGGATGTATGATTAAAAGGCTGCATTAGATGGATAACTGGAAGCATTTTATAAATCCCTAAATTCTGCTCCGAGCAAAATATTTGTTTTGGCAAAATGCTAATGGATGGGCAGATTAAAATGTGAAAGTATAACATGTGGTGAGGAAAACCTACACAGGAAACAAATCAAAACTGTATTTTTTTCATTCTAACCTCTGTAGCGAAGAATCCTTCCTGTCATTTATTGTGTAATTTGTTGCAGAAAAAAATAGGTTTTTTTTGTTGTTCTTGTTTACAGACATTTGACAATGCCCTCATTTATGAGGACAAAGTACCTGTTGAATGTATAGTGATCAATGGACAATAATTGGGGTTCACCATGAAAAGGTCACCAACAAATTACAGGGTCGAAACAGAGACACGTATGCAAAAGAGGAGCATGTAAACAGGAAGGGCCCAGATGAGCCACAAACAATAGTTGTAAACTCCACCCAACCATGTGGTCCAGTAACAGTGCCTGTGTTTTTTCTTTATTGTTTAATCTGCTACTGTTCTCTGCTGACTTTGTTCTCTTTGTTAATGAGCTGATAAAACTGCTCTCAAGTCCAAATGGGTGATACAGCTCCTGCAGCTGTGCTGTGGGGTTAGGTTTTAAAAAGAACACACACAGTGCAGTTCTGCACATGCAAGCAAACTGCAAGATGGGTAAACAAGGGTTCCCTTGTTGAAGGAAAGGGCAAATTACAAGAATCCCCGACTACTGCGAAAGGGTTTAGTTAAAAAAAAGAAGAAAAAAAAACATACATAAAGTAGCAAATCATCTTTTTTTCTAAGTGACCCAGATTCTAGCTTCACTGTAATTCATCAAGGTGGAGTTCAGGAGCATTTGTGAAGATCAAGAACACTTTCAAAAAGTAACATGGAAATGAATCTGGCTGCTCTGAAGGGAACACAGGTCTGGAGCCAAAGTTTTTAGAGATGGAAAAATTGACATGTCGTTGCTTCAGGGAGAACTTCCCATGCAGTAATGATTCTTTAGACTTCATTGACCCACAGCCGCTCTCTCGTCCGCACCAGCAGTGTGGAAAACCACAGCTAATACTCCTGACCTCCAAACAGCATGAGGTGTAATAAATTTCCTCAAACACTATAAGTGTAACAGTCTCTGACTCTGACACGTTAAAATAACTTCTGCAATGCTATGTGTCATTGCATTTTCTTTCTGGACTTATTTAAATTTGTACTTCCTAAACATCTTTTGTGTTCTTTTTCGAAAGCTGCAACAAATGTTCAAACTTCAGTCACAGATTTAAAAAGTGAAGATTTGAGCTCATTTGTAAATACATCTTCCTTGCTGGTCTAAAGACAGAATAAAATAGGTTTTATTTGAGGAGGGCTGTGATTACAGTTTGGCAAATGAGCCTAAAGTGTGACAAAAAGAACAACTAAAGACTAAAAACCACAAACGAAGCACAAAACAATCAAAATCAATGACTTCAGATGTCACACAGGCATTCTGTTCATCGTGTGCTCCTAAAGCCTGAACGTACAGCTCACATGCAAACTTAAACACTAACAGAACATCTAATGAGTCGGGCAGACATCCAATGGCAAACTCAGTTTCACCTCCTCTGACATTTGGGCTTGAAGTAATTTGGTGAGAATCATTTGCAGTGAGCACAACATCAGCAGTAAGGAATTCCAAGGCTAAATCATGGGAAAGTCATAACCTTTCATGTCTTCTGACTCAATTAATTAAATCGTTTTCAACAACAAATAAAGAGTTTCACAAGCTACTGCTTCACATCCAACACAGTGAAACATTGTCATTATTTCTTATAATCTTATCAGACAGTTCTTTGGTTATGACCATTTATCCTCTTTAAATTTTCAATGCTCGTTTTCATTTAAAAAACTTGAGGGCAGGTTCAGAAAGCTGTGCCTGGAATTCACTTTTCAGACACAAATATTCATTCAGTCTGCTGACTCGGGGTAATATTTCCCAGAATGAAGCCAGCTGTCATCTTGACAGGCAGCTCTCTGGGGTCTAATTCACCTCGTCACTGAAAAAACACATTTCAAACAGCACATGGTGCAATTAAAGCATGTCACTGAGGAAAGAGTCCAACAATAAATGTGCTACTTAGAATATACGGTGGCATTAGGATTAATAATTTTCTGTTGTGAAATAATAAAAAAAAAGATCAGTTTTATCTCAAAGTCATACATGCATGCAAAACTGTTCAGTAAATATTCTTAGATTGTATAAAATGCTCAGTTTTTCCTGTTAGTTTGCATTTAGTTGGTTTCTATTTGTTTGTTTTTTCTACTGACAAACACGTATGCAAAAGTTGGTTGAAATTTGAACCACAAGGTAAATATGAAGAAATGTAAAGTGCATCGCTGACTTTCTCCAAAGAAATCTATCAGAAGAAAGAGCTGAAAGAGATCCATCTCAGTCTGTAATTAAATGAAAGTCTACACTCGTCTCAAGCGATCAACACGAGCAAATATTGGTGTAAGAAGCAGAAAAATGTAAACAAATAACTTGCATAAGAGAGTAGCATTTGGCAAAATATACAAGTCAGGACTTTTTAAGTACATTGTATAAAAATGTTGTCAACAAAAGTTTCATTACATGCAGATGTTTTATGTTTGAAGGCAGCTGGGTTCTTAACAAATTTGTGCGATTACGGGGGGGGAAAGGGTCTTGTTAGGCTTCAGATTAAATGTGTGGTTATGGTTTTGTTCAATAGAGCTTAACATCAACTTTCAGAACCACATTGTTCGCAAAACTGCCCACTCTACCCAAAATGCAACACAATACTGCCATGGCAACTTATTATACAGTCATGAGGTTGGTAGAGGGGGGGGAAAAAAGATAAAGGATGTTAGAAATTCTGAAGTGGATACATGATGTCCGTCAAAGATATTTTTTTGTTTGGGGGCAGAGAAGTAAATAATGTGGCTGTTTTCATTTAGCAGATATTGCTTACACGTAAAAAAAAAAAAGTTTAATTTACTGCTGTAAACTTGTGCTCGTGTTGCAGCGTCATTAACCTTTTACAAGGTTTTAATGCCTCGCCTGGTCTTTTTCATGAAAACGAGTCTCATAAAACAGGCTGAAACAAAATCGACAAACAACAACAATTTATTTTAACTACTTTGAGGTCATTTAACAAGCTGCAGATGTAAACCTGATACATTGTCACCCTGTAAAGGTCTGTTTGTGGACAATTTCTTCCCATGTCTCATATGAATAGAAAACTGAAGAGTTGGCCGGACCTGATTACACAATAAAAACAGCTTTGGTAGTCACAGCCGGTGTGAGGTCATGTCGAATCATGCAAAGTTTTAATGCTGGATTCATGCAGATTTGGATACAAATCTAATGTGTTCCATATGAGCCCACCCCCCCCAACCCCAAGTCCCTAAAAATATGATGTAAAGCAATAAAGTTAAACGTTCAGGAAAAATGTTTCCTCTGTAAAAGTGTCTAGACATCAATCTCAAAATGCTGGCTTTGAGGGAAGCCCTCATTGAACAGAACATGTTCTGTACATGTGCAGCTGGTAATACTGGATCAAGCAGCTAAACTATCCACTTGGATTCCACAATTTGAAAAGAGAGTTTCAAAGATTTACTTTTGGATTTTACATTTGTGTACGTGGTTCAATAAACTGAGGGCCTCAAACTTTATTTCTGCCAGGACTCCTTTGTGGCTCAACAGGATAACATCTTAGAGACGCCGAGCTTTTTCTTTTTTTTTTTTAAAACTGATTTCAGTCCAAGGTTTGGGTCCCAAATGTCCAAAAGACAAAGAGAAAATATGTCCGCAGAAAAGTTAAAATGATCAAGAAGTGACTTGCAAGTCCAGAACTGGACCAATGAAACCTCATGACCTCAGAATGAGGCTCAGAGTTTAACAGGAAAGCATGTAGAGAGCCTGAAGGGAAACAAAAAGACACGTTTCATTTCAAACGTGCGTCTTAACTGAATCACATATTCTAAGTTGACCCATATTTTTCCAACCATCTGAACTAATTAATTGCCCAAATTCCAAAAAAACATCCATGAACCATTATTAACCTTTTAATTGCATAAAGTTGTAATCACTAAAACTGCTTTGCTGACGTGTGAAAGCAAGAAAAAGAAAGAACAGTGTTGTACTTCTGAAACAAGTGCAAAGCTAAACGGAGTTTGGAGCACTTGAAGAGAACTTTGGGCAATATTAGAAGATGCAAAACAAGTATAAAAATAAATAAATACATATTTTATATTACTAAGTCATTGACGAAAATGAAACCATGTACAAAAACTCATTACAGTCCTCTGTCTTCCTCGCTTCTCCTCTAAACCTCCACCTCTCTTTTTTTTTGACATTCCTGCCTAATAGCATCATTATTGACTGTCCAGCTAAATGCAGGCTCCTTGTAATCTCACACGGACCGAGTGGTTAAGACAAAAAAAGTGCTTTGGATCGAAGGAAACAAAAAGGGGGGAAAAAGGAGTTGGAGGAAAAGACGCTGTGCACCAACAAAGGAAGCTTTGAGATGAGAGTCTTTGATCTTGCAGAGAAGGTAACTATTCCACCATTCCCTCTCATCACTCCACAACCATCTCCTTCCAGCTAATAACAAGCGACAGGAAGATGTGAGCGAGGCAGGCGATCAGCTGGGAGGAATCGGCCTTCACAGCAGAAGCAAACATGAAGTCCCATCACGGTGTTGTCGATTGAATTTTTTAAATGCGGTGAGGTTGTTGCTCTAGTTAGCTCATGTGAGGTATAACACCATTGTAGTTTAAGAAATTTTCCGTTAAGGCCTCCTATATTTCAGACAGACCCATTTCTCAGTAAAACAACTTGTGAAGGATCTTCTTTTTCTTCCTGCAGGACAGAGGAAAGGGGTTGGAGGGGGCTTCCTGATTATCTTCCCACACAGGCCTGACCCCAATATCCAGGCGTCCTCCTGACACTTCTCCTTCACACAACAGAAACACAGATTTAAAACACACACACGCACAAGTTTGTATTTCTATCCTTATTAGGACCGCTCATTGACATGAGCTCATTGGCTCATTCTCATTTCTACAGCCTAACCCTGACCCCTGACCCTAAACCTAGACTAAACTCAATCCACACCTTAGTCCTAAA
>JAVKLF010000083.1:3840239-3860938 GCA_034783495.1 Millerichthys robustus | reverse complement strand
GTTTTACACATTTGCAGATTCTGATACAGACACACAACTCTCTACACGCATTTGCAAATATTTTTGCTACAATAATGCCCCATACAGTTGGACTTGCTTGTCACCGACTTAAAATGTGCTTGAAAAGAGCCTCCTTATATAACACTGGTTCATGCGATACTCTGCCAACACCACAGACACACAGACAGGGGCAAAAACCTTATCGCCTTCACTGTCAGATGATTAAAAGTTGTACAATAAACAAAGCAGTAACAGTAATGGTGAGATCTGAGGATGTAAAAGTGTCAGTTCTGTCATGTACGGTATAAAGAAATAACTGACTAGAAGGGAGACAAAATAAATTAGAGTCTTAAGTGTTTGACATGCTGCTTACGGTTTACAAATCTCAGAAAAATGTTGTGACTGTCAGACAGCAACAATATGAGAGGCCCCATAATGAGACATAATCTGTTTAAGACAGAGACCTGTGTCTCATTTCCATGGCAGCAGCCAGGTTGAACCTGCAGGCACAAACACAGCTTCAGATCCATACTGCAAAGCACCAACAGACAGGTGCTTCTGTTCATGCTCGTATTCTTTAAAAGAGAATCAGCTGAAGTTATGTTTGTGATTAAATGCTGCCTCTTAGTTATCTCTAAAATATGGAATACATAATATTGATAATAACCACATGGCTGACAGATATAATGCTTCAAAAATGGTGGACAAACCTAATGATGAGACCACATAACCTAAACCTAGTCCTTATGTATAATTGCCAAAAAAGCTAATGACATTTAATTACGAAACATTAAAAAACAAACAAGAAATACATTAACATTTAGAATGTAAATGATTAATTATTTTCATGTCCACTGACTAAAAATCAGGACCCATTTATTCATATCAATAATAATAATAATCATATATACTAGACACCATTTTCAGCTGATACCACCTCTGTACTTATTTATATTTATAAAATGGTAAAATTTGCTTTTACTAATAACATCATGTGTATAGGACTCTACCTTTTTAGGATTCTTATCTCTAGCTCTATAATCTTAGTTTGTCTCAATTTAATCTCATTGTCTCAGTTTTTCTCATTACAGTTTGATATACTTTTATTCTGTAATCTTTCTAAAAGCAAACGAGCAAACAAAACCAAATCAGCAACAACACTTAAAGTAAATGATATATCAACAGCCTCACGCCCTTATCAGTTATATTTGCATGAACAGTAACAAAATGTTCTCTTGTTATCAACTCAAGTTGATATTATCACTGAAAACACTTGACAGAGCCAAGGCAGAAAACTGTGCACAGTTTAGGTTTAACGATATTGAGCTGAAGGCAACAAGCAAGCAGAAAAATAGATTCGGTAGCTAAAAATAGCACACAGGGGGATGAAACGGCAGTTTTCTGCATCAATATTAAACACTGTGCTGCTGAAATAATCTCAGATAGAATGTAAATTTAAAAGCCTTCTCCATATACAGGCTTTTAAATTCACAACAATATTAATATTGCTGTAAATAATTGTAAATACTATTAATAGTGAGATGCACAATAGATCTCAGGTTAAATAAGCAGCTTAAGCAAGACAACTACAGCCATGTAAACGGACACTTTACTCACAGTACGTGTGACACTTGCAAAGCTTATTAAGGTAACAATTTATTTACTGTGTGAGCATTTATGCAAGTTAATACTTTGGCTCTGTTTACTCTCTATTATTCAATTAAAGTCAGCAGGTTTTTAAACATGTAGCACTTGCTTGTTCTGCCACATATAAAATATGTATTGATGCTGGGCCACTGTCGTGTGTTGTCAGAGCAAAGAGCAAATCCCATGATAATAAAAAGAACAGGCCTACTGCAGACACCTGCTTAGTGTTACTGAAGTGAAAAGGTCTAAAGCATCCCCTCAAAGAAACGCGTTAATAATAAATGTCCCAGTTGTTTGGAGAACGTTGGCATGGACACAGCCATTGTAAGGTCTGCGGGGGATCTCGACAAGGAGAGCTATTATGACACAGAGGTTGTTACAATTCAGCGAGGACACACACGTGCTTGCCCAGGCAAGTTGCAACAAAGAGCGGTAGAATTCTGAGAAATGAGTGAATTGAGGTGTCCATTTAGAAAGACACGGTTACATGTACAGACAAGTTAAAAAACAATGTATCAGGCACACACAGAGTATGTGTGTGATTCCTACCTGTAGTCTGGTTGGGAGAAACAATCCAGAAGATCTTTGGCTGTTAATCTGAAATCTTCATTAACAATCTGAAATGAATATGAAGAGATTGAACGTGAAAAGCTCAACATGACAGAAAAAGAAGGTTGTAAAAAAATTATTTAAAGTTGCCAGAGGCCATTTTTCTTTCAAAGCCTGTGATACAAACCTTAGTGGAATAAATAACAGTGAGCAGCATTTGGACTTCCTCTGAACCGGGGACCGAGGACAAAATACTAAGGAATAGAAACACAAATAAGTGCACAGAGTCTTACGTTATCTACAGCTACAGTCTGAATTAAAGAGGAAAACGAGCACCGGAGAGACATGACCAAATATGTGAATTGATCTGGCTGTTTCCTAGGCAACACGACTCCAGCAGACGAACACATTTTAATGTACATAAACATACAAGATCTTAGAAGAGCAAAGGTAAACTCCTGATTCAACTTGAACCCAGAACTTTATAGATAGGAGCAAAGACAACACATTGATTAAAAATAAGTTATATAATCTGTGTGAAGCACTTCTGACTAAACGCACTGCTGTCATTTAGGATAGGCATGGAAAAATAACAGTCGCCCACAAATAGGCCACCAGAAAACCAAATTTCCCAATTTCTGAAATAGCTTCAACCTCAAGCATTTTACAGTGGACTGAATGAACTTTTACACAACACTCCATCTGCAGTTGCACAAAAGGCTTTTAAATGTTTCAATCTGCAGCAGGATGACAAAGTGAATCTATGCCTGATGCAGAATAAGTTTTTCGACATTTGAGTTGACTGTACTTGTTGCTTTGTGACAAGCAGCAATTAAGGAAGCCTTTCTGTCAGATCTGTATTTTTTTAGTTTTTGTTTTCTAATATGACTATATGCAAATCAGGAATAACTTAAGTAAACATATGCTGATAGATTTATATATAACAGACACATGTTTTTCCCATTTTGTATTTCTTTCCCCTGGTTTGACAAAAAAGGACAAATGATGCAATATGTCCTGGAATTTGAAAATGGACCTACAATTGGAAGGAAATGCCACGTTTTGCCAGGAAATGCCTTGTTTTGAAAAGAGGGGAGTGAAAATCTGAGCTGTGTGGAGTTTGCATGTTCTTCTTGCGTTTGCACGGGTTTTCTCTGGGTGCTCTGGTTTCCTCCCACATTCCAAAAACATGCATGTTAAGAAGCCTTTCAGGCCCAGACATCCATTGAAAAAGACATCTGGGATCTCAAAAGGTTTTGTCTGGGTAAATAAAGGTTAATAATAAAAAGTCTAATTTCTGACAGTGAAAAAAAAACTAAAATAAATTATGCAAAGAAACGCCTCAGTAAAAAAATCTTGTATTGAAAAATGTTTGTGGTTCATAGTGACTGAAGTTCATTGCAGTATTAAAACAATGTTTTAATAGTAACAAGGAAACCCATTCATGGAAGCAGCATTAAAGGGGCCAGAAACTTCCAGAAGCTGCTAGAATGCCACACCTATCCTCTACACACACACATGCACACAACTTAACTTAATGGGAAAATTGTGACTTATTAAAAACTGTTAAGAAGTCTGTGGCAGAACTTGTTTTGTTCATCAGCAATTTCACCGGAATATGATCTCAATACTTTGCAGTGGAACTATAAAACTACAAAACCAAACATTTAAAATAGAAGCTAAATGGTATAGAAAGTAAGAACAAAGGGCAAATTCAATAAAATAAAACAAAATGATGAAGAAAAAACAACATATTAACAGTAAATTTCGACAATTAGACGACTTGCTCTCAGTTTATTTAAAGTAAGTGACTCACTGACTCGTTTCCTTATATTTTCAGCAACTAAGGTATCAAAGATAAAGATCTACAAATATTTGTTTAGGTTTTAGTGTCTACAGTTACCTTTTTACATGGTAATAGATACTTGACACTAAATATATGTCCTGTATGAGTCAACATTAACTGAAGTGAGAAACAGAAAAGAAAACCTGGCCTATAAAGACGTTTACATCTTCAACAAATGTCAGGATAAAGGTAATGATGTGCTTTGATTAAAGTACAACATCTACATTGTATAAAGCAGGTAGAAAATATATTTTAACCAATCTATTCCTCCATTATGCACAAAAACCACAATATTTATTTAACCCTCCCGCTGCCCTTGAGTCACATGACCCACCAGGCCTCAGTTTTGAGACTGAGGCCTGGTGGGTCATTTGGATAGATGGGAAATCACATTAAAGAGCTAGATAACTGAAACCGGTGCTGCAAATCAAATTCTTGTTTTGTAACAACAACAACAAGCTCTGAGACGGGCTGTGCCAGTTTAAACAAACAGCCAAGCATCAGAAGAGCAAAGGGTTTCTAGGTATGTACAGTCATTCACACAGGCAAGCAACTGGAAGTAAACGGAAGTCTTGTGGGTTTTTGGCGTGCTTGAACAAGCAGACTTCTACCACATGAGTGAGATGTACTTCAGATCCAATTAACTTTTGGCTTAGCTGATGAACGTTCAAAACAGAGGTAGTATAAAAAAAAGTTTATGTAAAGTCATTACTGAGACAACTGTTAGCATGTTCCCTAATGGAGGCATGATGAGAAAATCAGTGCTGAAGTGCAATGCTCACTGTTGCGTCATGGGAAAAAAAGATTAAGAAAGTTGCAAGGTCCAGCAGATTACGGCGTAACCAACACTGCATGCCAAGTAGGTCCTATGACCCACGCAATCAGGACACAGGAAGGATAGCTGGCTCAAAAGGCTAGAGGGCAACTCTGAAGGAATTCTTAGAAGGACACGGTGCAAAGACAAAGGGTGGCCAAACCAACGGAAGGCTGTTTAGTTGAGGTTTAGTGAAGAAAGCTAGTCAGGATGATAGTTGCATTTTTTACATAAGAAGCTTAGTTGGAACTGAGCAAAGATGTAGGAGGTGTTGCTTGCAAGCTTAATCTCAAATAATCAAATATAAGAGACTTTTTAAAAAAATGGACAAGTGCCACAGGACATAGCTACTAACTGATTTTAGTGAAATATTCAGTGTTCTGTTTAGTGTGACACCAGTAATACATGTTGGCTTACATACCTGCTGAATGCTTGAAGCAGCTGTGAGACCATAGAGGACAGTTCGTGCAAACAGGCAAAAGCGTCCTGTGGCGGTGCAGGACCTCCCATCGGTGTCGCCGTCTGCATGGCGTAGGGGTCAAAGCCAAGTGCTTTGAACACTTCCAAGCTGAAACGTGACAGAAAAAAATGACCCTAGAGGTCAATGGAATGGAAAAAAAAAACTTAACAAAATAAGCTGAACTATGGTTCAGTGATTATTTATTATCATTTCATTAGCGGAGATAACTCCTTTCCCCTGTAATTTTCAAAAACATTCATTCTTGCCGATTTCTGGTCTCTCAAGGTCTTAACGCTAGAATCCTTGAAGGATTAAGGTAAAGACTATAAACACAGGGGTCTTAATCGTTTCAACACATCCAATTAAACTTCAGTGGAAAACCAATAGGAGAGACATTAACCTAACCTGTTATTTGCAGTTTAATTACAGTTTTAATCTGACACATCAGTTCAAAATATTTTGTACAACCTCACCTAGTTTGGAACACATTGGACCAGATATTCTCGAACAGGGCCCACACCTCTTGGTGAGGGACCTGAGCAGGTAGTAATGGTTTGTCTTCATCATCATCCTTCATGATAATATCACAGGCAGGAGATTCTTCTTTTGAAGGCACACGGTGCTACAATAAAACCACAAGAAAAAGTCTAAGTTTGTTGCTGACTTAAACCTGTTTCACTGTTCATCATCAGATGTTCACATTTGAAAAAGCTAGAAGAAAACCTTTATTTCTTCTAAGTCATCACATTATACTCCTACTCTTTTAACTGACCAGATATGAAAGTTAAAGATGTTTTATCTGACCTGGGATTGCAGCTTATTGTTAATGTTTTCCAGTACTGTGATGGCCTGGGGAACATGTTTCGAACATTTCCAAAATGCTTTTACGAGCTCCTTTGCTTCCTGGAGGATCTTTGAGGTTGCGCAACTGTGCACAGCTTCACCTGAGGGAGCACACAAAAACACGCAGCACCAGTCAGTTGGTTGTTACTTCTGCAGGGTATGGATGCTAGTCACGTCACAACTACAACCTGCAGTCTCTAAATGTGCCGAGCAGCACACTAAATCATATTAAAGGTCCTGCTAACAACCTGAAAGGAATTGTGCAATACATTGAATACTGGAAAGAGCAATCATAATAATGTGAGACAAATAATGTGAGTTCTTTCTGTGAAACCTTAAAAGAGATGTTGGGTTTATGAAACTAAAAGAACCATTCGACACAGTGGGACACTTAGGTTCAAATCAACCATGAACATATAATAAATTCATTTTTTACATTTTGTTTCCCCAAAACGCTCTTAGGATAATGCATTACCTATAAGCATTTCTGAGTGAATAATTAACGCCTGCCGTAGCTACAGGCCTGTCCTGTGTGACGAGTCAGTCCTCACAAGTATACTGTAGCTACGAGAAGTTACTCACTGTCAACCAGCAGTACTTTTCCACCTCACACACAGCTCATTCCTCCCTCTTTATCTTTCTCTTCCGCCTTATCCTCCTCCTAACCCTACATCAGATTCCTGGCACAGAACCAGGCTGTGAGGTACCAAGGAAATCCAGAATCCTGCTTGTGGACTAGAGGGCAATATCACATTTTCCAGCTATTAATGTTATTTTGGGACTGAAAATAATTGTTCCACAGATGCAGCAGTCACCTTCCACGTAGGTGGACACGGAGGCTGACAGTGTAATAAATTCTTCCAGCACTGATAGCCTAAGCAGAAGTGCTGCAGTGGGCTATTCAGCATCTTTCTGACACATATTTGAGTCTCCCACTTTAGCGAATGACCTGATTCTGTATGTAGTTCTGTAGGGTTATAGTGCAATGCAAAGCACACAGCATTATCAACCCAGAGGGTGTCCCAACACCGCAGTCTGCTGACAAATACATTTTTATTTAACCATTTGTTTTGTACAAAAGCGAATGACAAATTCATTTTAACTGAAACAATAAATTAGTTTCCTCTCAGCTTGTTGAATTGAAGTAATTAAATTTGGGGAAAAGGGACTGCAAAGCTAGGCTATTTAGCCTATCAATGGATTTAAATTTTTTTTTTTTACTAAAGCTGTTTAAGGAAAGATTCCAATCCTTTTTCTGGGAAACTGCTGTCAAATAGTTTCATTTAGAGAAGGCGATATCATCAGTCTTTCCATTTTCCTAGCAACTGTGTTTGTGACAAATTGGGCTAAGATAGCTTGGTGGTTTGTGTCAGTCTTGTAAGCCTGTGGCAGGAAGGGTTATTACTGCAGCAGAAGGGAACAGCTGAAAGAACAACAACTGTATCTGTGTCAAACTAAACATTATAGGAAATAATCAGACTAAAAAGACTGATTCAATGTCCACACAGATGGTTTGACACTGGTTTAGGTTTAGGGTTTCTTACATTAGCAAGCGGAAATATCAAATAAAAACTTAGATTACAATTTTTTTTACAATACATAACAGCTTTTCCCTTTTTTCCAACTAGCATGCCTACCTACCTGAGCTAAAGAAGACAATGAGGTCGGAAACAATTTCCAGCATCTTCCGTGGGACGATGTGTCCAAAGACAGCAATCCAGTGCTTTTTTAAACACTGCAAGATATCTTGAAGAGTCCAGGGTGGTTTTAAATAAACTATCTGTTAACACAAAAGTAACAGAATAAAATCTTAGTTGTAATTATACTGCAAACAGAGAAACACAAAGTACAATTTAATGCTAAGTGAAAACCTGCATGTTTTACATGTCATCCTGCTTATCAGGTACAGACAAGCCTGTTGTAAGCGAGTTTTAGCAGATACTTTTAACAATGTACAGCAACATATGTGGACACTAAAACTAAATTAGATTTAGAGAAATTCGTTCACTTAAAGTCTTGATGAGTAATGATATAAATTATTATACCTCCAGCCAGAGGTCTTCATAAGCAGCCTTCATCTCCACCTCTAAGACATCAGACAGTACCGCCCGCAGACAATCTTCTAGCTCAGAAAGACATTTCCTAAGGTCCGAGTCTGTCTCTTTGTATTTGCCTTCACTTAGCTGCTTGTTATCTGCAGACACGTGTAAGGATTGAATCATAAAAAAAGACAAAAACGTACTGTGCATGCATGAATTACACAATAGATTTTATTACAGTTGCACTTTTAGCATCAAGTTATGTATCCTGTTTTGTTCAAACTGTTACTCAAACCAGTTTTAACTGACTGAAATGGAGGGAAACAAACAGGAAATAAGAATAAGGTGTGTGGACACGCTTAGTGATTAATATTACAACATCATAATGATGGAATATTTCAAGTTCCTTCCTGTTTTGCACAAAGAACAATTTGTCATTGAATCACCTTTGTCTGGAGCAACTACAAAGAGACCATCTTTCGCTTGACTGAGTGACTGGACTGTTGTGCAACTCGTGCCCAACACCAGTGGTGAGACCTCGGGTCTGATCTGAGGCAGGACTGGAGCTTGAATGTTCTTCAGGAAAGAAGGGTCATGTCTGGACTTCTTGACCTCTGCCTCCAAATCACTCTTGCAGAGAGCCCTCACCCCACTGAGGTGAGCTTTACTGCATAGATTTTTATCATTACTAGAAAAGAAAAATAATAAGAGAATGCTTCTTCAATTCGGTGCCCCTGATCAGCCAAAGAAAGTTAAGGCAAATCATACCACATTTTATCCAGTCAGGAAATTCAATAAGTCAAAAGCTATATAAAATGAGTAAAATATTCTTCACACCAAAATTCTAGCAAAAACAATCCACTGAATTCCTCACTCAGCACATCTATTCTTTGCAAAAATCTGTGTGGCTTTTTCCCCCTCATCCCAACTGGAACTATCTGGCTCAGTCACATGCATGCATTATTAGCAGAGAACACATACTTTGCAGCAGCAGCAATACACTGAAGAGGGGGGAGGGGAAACTCACGTGCATAAGATGAGAGCACACCCTGGGTACGTATTCTGGTATTGCAGGCAGCACTGCAGCACTCTGTCATCATTATTCTCAGCATTTAGACCATCTGAGAAGGGGGGAGACAAGACGACAAGTGTGACTCAGAAAAAACAAGAAATCTAAAAAAAAGATGACAGAAAGTTCATGGTGCACATATTACAAAAAAAAGCATGATATGTCTTTCTTTCTTTAAAGGAGGAGAGAGGGAAAGATGAACATAACATAAGAAGATGGAGATTTGGTTCTTTTTTTAAAACAAATACACTAAATGCTCATTTGCCTTAAAACACAACTATCCCATAGTCACATAATTAATTAAAATTGAATATAAATGCATAAATTAAAAACACATCACTGTTAAAACTTAGCACCCGACTAGACATGAATGCAACCTGCCCTTGAGCTGCACACATCTGACACAGAATCCTAGAACTCTGAAGTGTCACTGCCACCTAGAGTTCATTCAGCAAACTACAAATGACTACCAGCCTATTGGCTTTGAAAAGAAAAAAAACTAAATTCCATCACTGTTTTTATATATAACTGATTAAAATTTCATTTAAAAAAATCATAAAACAAAACTCCAACAAAACAGTTTGCTCCTAAAGTATTAAATATAAACAGTTTAGTTTTCTGCTTAAATTATTTTACCCACATAAGCAGAAAGAAGGTAAATGCTTTGCCAGACATGCACCTTAATCTTATAAAAATCTGTTATGGCTCAAAAACAAGTTGAGTAGACAAACAATCATTACTTTCCATGAATCAGCACTCACCACTGCTCACAGCGGCCTGCTGCATGGACTGCCCCCACAGGTGAGGGTCCCGCTTCTTCAAAGTGTTGTAGATGTAGGAGATGGCAGGAATTGCAAGGTGAGCCACAGAACCTATCTGACCTCTTCCTCTTTTTAAGGAATCCAGTTCTTGAAGCACCACCCAGGGAATCAGGATGATAGGAAAGCCCAGTGCTAAAAAAAACAAAACAAAAAAGAAACAGAGTAAACAAGAAATAGACTAATAAAAAAAGAACGAGTGCTTGTAACGTAAGGTTTTTAGTACCTCCAAGGCCACAAGATTTGACCTTTTTCACATAATCCAAGTGACTGAGGAGAATATTTGTGTCCAGGACAAGGATAAGGTCTTGTTGATGGGGCTGTTTGCCTGTTAAAATAAATTAGAACTTGGTTCCTTTTTTTAATTATTAGGAATGTATAAAATAATACAATAACCAAAAACACATAACAATTTCAACAAAAGTGCGGTGCCTATAAAATGTATTTTGTAGTACAAAATGTATGTATTTTAAAGTAAAAAAAAAATAAATAAATAAAAAATTACTGAACCTTCTTTTTTGCTTTTTTGTGTTAACGTCAAACACAACTGACATGTATTACAAAACCTCCGACCTACACAAAACTTTAAATTTTAAACCTAAAATGCATCTTGTGGTTATTTCACATTTTCTTTATTTACACAAAAACTTGCAGTTAAACCATGAAACTCACTTAGTGTGTCTGCTGGTCCTTCTTCTTGAGAATCTATGTCCATACAAGTGAGGTCACCATAGCTCTGCATAACATTTACCTCCAGTCTCTTGTCAGAGCGAGCAAGATGAAGCTCTTTAACCACCTGCCCCTAAAGCAACATATTTTAAAACTAACTACACTTTAATCATAATACAAGATTTTATTACAGTTATGAAAATCTATATTTAGTTGTTCTCAAAAGTAAAAAAAAGGTAAAAAGAAGAGAAAGGTGAAAGGAATAGCATGGTAAATAAGTATTGATTTCATTACCTGATCGTAACGTTGCTTAATGCTTGTAACAACTGAGGGTGACGGCTGCACAGATGAGGATGAGCTATCTTGTCGTTTAGATGAAACATTACAGGAAACCCCCAAAGAGCCATACGGATGAACAGTTTCTAGCTTAGGATTCTTTTTTAGAACCTCAGACTCTGGAAGTTGATTTTCATTTGTCTTCTCTGGAGTTTTGTTTGTAGAAATATAATTATCATTTGCACCTGACCTCTGTGTTGTTTTTTGCTGACACTTTCTTGGGATCCTAAATTTAAAAGGCACAAATTTTTTAGAAAGTATTTCATTCTGATTGGAGGATGGCTGTGATGGTTTAGATGACACAGATGTGTCACCCTCACCGGTTGAAGGGATATTCTTCCACAACAATGAACTAGTCCCTGAAGTACAGTCCTTGGCTGAAGAGGAAGAGGAATCTTTTGCATCTGTACACAAGTTCCGTTTAGCTGGTAAGTCTTTGGCTTGATGACGTTTGCAGTTTAGAATTTCCTCGCTGCTTTTCTGCTTTGAGGACTCCAGAAAGGAAGATGAGGCAGGTTTTTTGGTCTTTCTAGCGCTGTTGTCGTGTCGAGTTCTTGAAGGTTCCTCAGCTGTATCCTTCCTTTTTTGTCCATCCTGCTTCAAATCCTTCATTACAACAGTACTTAAAATGGGAATCATTTGTAGCTTTTTTAATTTGGAAGAGGAGCCCAGAGAATATTTTTCATCTGTTTTCTCTTCTAACTTCTTTGTGGCCAGAGAAGCTGAAGCTGCATCTCCGGTATGCAAATGTTTTAAGGGTTTCTTTTCAACAGCTTCACATTTACTAGTGTTTTTATGTTTACTAGAAATAGTTTTTGTTGGTGTGCTGGAGCGGACTTTCTCATGAAGATGCACAGAAACACTGCTGGCGCTTCTATGATGTTTCTTTTTACTAATGTCTTTCTGCGCCTCCACTTGTGTTTTTGGCAGTCTGTCGGTTGTTTTTTTGATGTGGCGGGGATTGTTTGAATCCATTTCAACAGACGTTTTTTGTTCCCTTATTTTTCTACATGTTGGACAAATAAAGACATGGCATTAAACCCACAAGAAATTCAACAACATTTCAGTTTAGTAATACGAATAAGTTCTCACCAGATCCATATAGGTGTAGCTTACCTGTCATGGCTCTTTACATCTTTTCTCTTACGTCTTGTTCTTCCACGGGAGTGATCTTCATATTTAGATACCTAACATTAATAAAAGAAGCACGTGAACGAATGGAGAGCAAAAACTAGTCTTGACATGTTTTAAGACTTAAGGAAAACCTTTGATTAAATGTTGTTTCCACTAAACTATGTAAAAGTTTATTTTACAGAAACAACTATTTGCTAAACACAATGGTATTAAATCACAGTCTTATACTTCCTACAATAAGATATAATAGTTTAAATTCACACATTTTCCTCACCTTCTTCTCATTTTCATCAGTTGAAGACGCAGACCACCTTCGCTTTCTGTTTTGGGGATTTTGAGGCATTATTTCCCTAAATTAAAAAAAAACAAAAGGCATTCTGAATGTGCAAATTACTTCAAAACAAAGCCTGATTCTCAAAAGTAAACAAGTCTCAATGGCTGAAAATAAATTCTATGCGTGTTGTGAATTAATTGTGGGTATTTTTGTTGCAAATAAGTCGAAATTTCTTTCTTTCTGTGACCCAATTATTGATTTTGATGTGCCGCGAAATAAACGGGACAATGTTCGTAATATGTAAATATAGTGTAAAGTGGTCTGCTGCGAAAAGTCACATTCAAGTTTTGCTTTCCGTTTTCAAGCTCAACTAAAACTATGCGGCTTTGTTTCATGATAAAAAAGGAAAAGTTTAAAACCGCTGTACTTTTTTTACTGTATGGGAAATAAAGAGTTTGTTTATTCAGTGAAATTACCAAAGCTCACAGAAATAAATATACTGTATTTTCGCTAACTTACCTATGTCCACTACTTTCCAAAACATCCGGGTTCTCCTTCTTTGACAGAATTTCCGGTAGGATGGTTTATGTGAAGCTCGATACTGACCCCTACCGACCAACCAAGTGCTGACCTTCAGCTTTTCTCGTTCCTATAGATCTTGCTTTAAGATCTGTTCTGCATTTTTAGAAACATGTGAAATATTTTCTACAATCAAAAACTATGTGTTTTGCCTTTTTAGTTTTCTATGTTTACTTTACTTACATTTTTTAAAACTTAGAATTAACTCACAAGCCTCTAAATTCCTACAACACAGACAGACAGAATGTTGTGACCGTCAAAGAGCACACAAAGTTCCAGTCCCAAGCATTATTTGACTCTTTTTTATCTGTTAACTGCGTCATCACAATAACAAAACCATGATCTTAGGGAGGCTTTTCTGAGGCAACACTTTCCCACCAAAATATTTCCTGAGTGCCTAAAAAAACCACAGATAGTTTATATCTGCTGTCTTTTTATTATTATTAGCTAAAACATCATTAATAGAGACTGTGCTGGAGGTTTGCACACTGAGGTGTTTATTCTGGATCAAACAAACACTTGGTAAAGTACAAAAGTTACAACATTATTATATTTATTCCAAATATACAATGAATTTTGCAGGATTTGTTTGAGTAAGTCACATCTGCATGTGAGTGTTATCTCAGTTTCTTGCACCTGCTGATAAGACTCATTCAACAAACTTTTTTCAGCAAGTTTCAAGGACAAACATTTGTTATGTTAATTTATTTACAGCATCCAACTGGTAGGATCCAAACCTTGAAAATTATGTACTTTTAGTGATTCTTCTAAAAAAATAAAAACACTTGTCATTTGTCATTACTGAATGGCATTGCCTACTCAAAGAAAACATCATTAGATTTGCAGATTTGCTCTAGATTTGAATCGTTTTACATTTTGTTAAAAACTGTGTCATCCAGTACTGCTTTTCACTGAACTTTAAACTCATCATCTGCCAACTTCAAATCCTTTTCGGCCTGCATAAAAATGTATTTCACCTCTTTAAATTCCAAATATGTGTTTCTCATTAATGCTTATTATGAAAACTGTTCAGGGCTACAAAAGGCTTTTTGAAAACTTTGCAAATAAATGGGTTCGATTTCAACAGTTGAATGTTTTTTATCTGCTTTAAAATATATACTAACTTGCAATTACTGCTTTTTGCCACGTAGTGATGCTGTTGCTCCACCCTGTCTCCCTCTGCTTGTCTATGGCAACATTTTACTTAAGCAAATTGATTTTTTGATTTTAAAAGGCTTGCGCTTTCATAGTGTCTCTATTAAACTTCAAACTGGTCTCTATTTGTCACTATTACTTTCTGTTTGAATGAAAAGTGTATAACAATGTTTCCCTTTCATGCCTACTCGTGAAATGTAAGATTATACAATTTCACTCTAATCTCTTCTTATTCACTCACACCAAGTATGTTTAGGGCACTAGAGGAGAACAGTGTCATACTAAAAGACACTTCAACACACCGTAGGTCTGAACCTACACTACAGAATTGGACCTGAACTTTGTCAAACACGTGTCAAACATATAGTTATTCAAAAATAAATTAATTAAAGGTACTAAAATTGCAGGAGAAAAACATCACCTAACACAGATTTGGGCTATTGAAACCACTGGCATTACAGGAGTCAGGCACAGACTGTGGGCAACTCCCACACTGAAAAGTGTTTCTCTGAAGGCCCCGAGGCTGGTGTGGGGGATGATGAGCAGACGCATGTCTGAAAATCACAGATGACTAGTGAAGGAGGTCTGACAAGTACAAGGTGGCAGGAAAGAATTCATAGATAAGGTGGAGGAGATTCATACAGTAAATGAATATGTGACTTGACAGGGAGTCAGTGAAGATAGATGAGAGAGACGTAAAATGGGCTGCTTGAGTTTTGTGTGGGTGAAGCATCTCAAAACTAAGGCTTTGTTTGATTTCTCAGACAGAACACTGGTGAGGAGGGAGGGGATGTGGGTGTGGATAAAGTTGCAGTCACAGATCGAGTGTGAAAGAGATGGTTAGAGTCTGAAAATATGTTTACGCTATATTACAGGGGTAAAGCCATCCTACAATTTATTTAGAAATCATTCAGACATCCTAATATATCACATGTATCAAACTAAAAGCCTACAGGCCAAATGCCCCCCCCACCACCACCACCACCACCACCACCACACACACACACAGCCTTTTATGTGGCCTGTTGTCTTAAGATGTGTGTATGCTGCTTTAAAAAGAGCATTAATCATAAACTACATCTTCCATCCTACATCTCGCTTACTTTTACTTTTAATAGTATTTCTGTATTAATTATTTCTTATGTAGGATGTGTTCTAACGCTGTTTCTATGTACAAAATACCACATAGAACTCAGTTATTGTTTGTTAGCGGTGCTCAGCCATAGCAATGAGACAAGGCGCTTAACTTTTCGTGGTTAGTCAAAGTTAAACGCGATACGTCAAAGTTTATTACAACTGTCCCTTTGAGGGCAACCATAGTGATCATGAAAATGAATTTGACACCCTGTGATATAAGATTAGTTAGATTTAATTTTGCACTCCATAAACCACGAGAAGCCCTGTCAAAACCGGAACATCTGGATATCTGGGTCTGGCAGTACTCTCCTTTCTATTGTCTTTTTTCCCCCTTTTCCCTGAGCTTTTGTGTCTGTGTCTAGGTGTGGTCTGGCTGGAACACTGATTACTCACATCATGCAGCCAATTACCTTCAGCAATTTTACTGACTTGCTGTGCTCTTCATTTATCATCAGTGTCTTCACTTATTATCACACCGCTGGCCTGAGTTCGAGCTTAAAATCTGTAAACAGTTGACATACAGCTGCCTTTAAGCCAGCTTTCTATTCATCCGAGGAACCAAATCTATCTGCTTTAGCTGATCCACTTCTTATACTGACCTTGAAGAGAACTGCCCAAGTTCTGACCACCACTGCTGCATACATACATAGAAAAACAGGGAAATACAGTCCTATAACCTACAAAGGTCATTATTAAAGGGATAGTTTGGTTATTTTGAAGTTGTGCTTTGTCAAATCAATAGTCAGTATCTCATAAGTAGAGAAATCAGTCACATAATAGGGAGGGAGTGTAAAGAAAAGAGCAAAAGTCTTCCTTCAGTCTGAGGAACTTTTAAAATCATTTTCAGGCTTTTAAAACAGCTAAAAAAGGTGATACCAGTTTGAAAGAATGCTGCACAAACACCACAGCTGTGGTTAAAGAAATCTCACCAGCGTCTTGATTTCCTGAAGTAGCCGAAGAGTGCAAGTCTGGCTTCTGGAGTCTTCAGCTGAAGACTTTACCAAATATCAGACAACTAACAGATGAGCTAAGAGCTGCACCAGCTGTAAGGAATGATCTCTGACCACGTCCGTCATCTTGGACAGGAATATTTACACAAAAGGATTGTTACTGAATTGTCTAAAAACACTGAGATTCAGTAAATGACAAACTTTTGGATGAGACCTACAACACGTTAAATACATAAGGATTATATTTAAAGTTGGAACCAGGCTCCAGATTTTGAATTCCACGGAGACTTTTCGTTTTGTTGGGTTTACTTGTGATGAAATGTGTTTATGTGGTATGATGAAGGTCCAGAACTCAACTCTGAAGCAGACCAGTTTATGCAATGTCTTCATCTGAGGGTTAAATGCAGAATGGCCTCTGTTATTACTAAGAATCATAAAACTAAATCTTCCATGTGAGCAAATAATCCAAACAAATAAAACTCTGCCATCATTTCATTCTTTGTGAATATAGAAAAAAATGAATGTTTTGCTCCTCTAAAATAGGATTACTTAGTGATAATAAAATTAAATGCATTTTTATTTTTTGTTTGAATGGAAGTGGAAGAAACATCTGCTAGGAGTCTGTGGGATGTTTCAGTACATGCTGAGGTCTTTACTTTGCTGATGGTTTATTCAGAAACCAGAGCTGAGTGATTTAAACAAATAATATTTTGAATTTTTGAACTATAGTGTTTGTATGAGTAAGAGATGATTTAAAGCTTGAACACAATGACTTACTGTATGGAGACAGCTTTCCCACTGCACATGCTTTAGTCTTTACATTTGTTTTTAAGTCTCTTTTGGTCCAATAATTTGGAGGCATTTGTTGATTACAAGCCTGGAAAGTGTCTAAAATTGGTCAGCTTTTTTGCTCAGCATCCAAACCAAACATAGCAAAATGCCTTTTGGTCATTTAGCTGCCCACTGCTGGTAAACAGCTACTCTTGGAACGTAGACATTTGTTTTGAAACTGTAGCCAATTTTTAAAAACTATATTAAACGTATTTCTCTCTTGTGTCACTTTCATTCAAAATTTCACAGAGAATACATAATAAATATTCTATTTTCTTTTCCTTTTAATTTCACATTGTTATTCTTTCTTGTAATTATACAAAGCACATGTCTTGGGCAAATAATGTAGAACCCAGGCAATTTTAATTCACTTTGTTTTGCATCCTTCTATCTTTTATAATTAAACGAATGCAAAAGCTGTCAGGTTCTGCTTTGAAAGTTTGTCTTCATCATTATTTGTGGTGGTTGGGATTCTTTAAACTCAGAAAGTCACAAGATGATTTTGCCAAAAAAAGGAATAAAACATAATTAAACCCCTCAATTTTGTGTATTCTTTTAGATAAAAAAAAAAAAACATTTTTCAAATACCAACATGTCCTCAATCCTTAAATAAAGGACAAGATATACCACTATTAAATTAAAATATTGACTTCTTAGCTCTTCAAGTTGTTTCAGGTCCAATAGGTTAATCCACCAGTAATGAATTGACTACGTTTTCACAATTTCTCAGTTATTTTAGATACATTTTAGACAAAAATGCCTAATTTGTAAAGCTTTCTGTTTTGCAAATGAAAAACATTTTATATCTTTTTACTTTACAATGTAAAACTAGAGTTAATATTTTATTGTTTTTCCTCTGACTGAATCCATTCAATACAGTACAGAACATTATTCTTCATGGTTAGGATTTATGACATGATTAATTGAGATCCAACATTATGAACCTGGATACCTTTCTGTTGAGGGTCAAACAGGCCAAGACAGTCAAACAAACCTACAGTCTGCACGCCTTTCCATAAAAGACACAATGAAAAGTCTGGTTTTCACTACAGGGCCAATAACAATTCTGCCAGCACTTCCTAAATATTTATACGACTCCATTTCCACTAAATCAAAACCTAGGTGACTTTGTCTACTTTTTATTGCCAGCAGAGATGACTCCTATGCCGGGGTACAGTTTCACGTAAACAAATAGGTCTTTCAGCTCCATGTCTTAAACATCTTGACTTGGCCCCTCGTCACAGAAACTCCACTTGGCTCTGATGCTGCTGTCAAAACCCAACATTAGTCACTCCTGGCTTCGTGACAGACACCTACCTCAACACATTTTTCAAGACACCTTCCAGTTAATAAATGGCCTTTTAGGAGTCAAATAATTACTTTTGGGGAGAATTTCCAGACTATAAAAGGGAGGTTTTATTTGGTAATGGTAATAGTAAAGTGTTAACATGCTTGGAACCCGCCTACCGTGCAAACAAAGGTAACCTCAGTGCTTCTCCTGCTGTGTGATTCTGTTCTAAAATTATTTCAGTCTTTAACAGATATATATTTTTTAGGATAACGACGATTAAAAACAAGAAAATAATGCTCAGCAAAATGGCTACCACTTAAAAAATTTAAGTTGTCCCCACTGGCCCCTCTTAGTAAGTTCTATGAGTCCAAGGCATTTGCTTGGAGTGCATTATTTTTTCCCCCTAAATGTTAGTATTTGTCAAGTATTCCAACAACGCAACAAATCTCCTGAAATTCTGTTCTGACGTTTGGTTTTGGTGTGCGACCCTCCAATTTTCAGTGACCCCCATACAGGTCCTCTCTTTGCCCCCACTGATCCAAAACAGTTGACGTTAATCCGACCACTGCCTATAACAGGAAACAAGTTGATGAACTCCAAGGACGCAAGAGCTCATCTTTTAAAAAAACCTGCAAGTATGGAGGTTAGGGATCTGACCGGAAGTTAGAGGAGATGATGATGATGCTGATGATGATAGGTCAACAGTAAAGCGGTGACAGCACTATAAAGTGGGTTATGATTAAAGTTAAGATGACGATAATCAGGAAGAACCGAAAACGTTGGAGCTCCTCGTGGCTCCGCTCCGCGTGCACCGGTGGGTGGGAGTGTCCGCGAGGAGCCTCTCCACTTCCCTGCTCTCACGCGCTCGCTCACAGCATGTTTTCATTCCAAACTCACTGCGGGCTGCGACTACAGGACGCAGACTAAGGAGAGACAGAGGGAGCCGTCAACATTCATTTGTTTTGTTGGTTTATTTGTTGCTGTTCTCGACTCCCCGGTGTAATGTCAGCCCTACGAGCCGGTTCGGTGCTGCTCGGCGCGCTCGTGGCGGTGACACTTGCTCGCAGGAGTTCACCGGAGCCGGAGGATGTTCAGGAGAAAGTCGGCAGCGCCAGATGCACGTCCAGGTGTCTGAGTCTACACATGACCCAGCTGACCGCAGCCTTCAGACACCTCCAGGTACACAACAACCGTCTGTCAGAACCTGTTCTGCACGTTTACTCACCTGAACCCGTGACCTGGAGCCAGCCGTCACCATGACTACCAGCAGTCAGACACGGAAGCAAGAAGGCATGATACAAAAACAAACACATTTTTATATCTGCCAATTAAAAACACACTGAAACGTCATTAAATAGATTATAATTAATTAACTAATTAGGTAAGAAAAAGTATGGTTCTCTTGTTACATTAAAACAAAGCACTTAAAATTTTTACCTGACCATTTGCAATAGAGGTAAGTGGGAAAAGCAGAGGTATGCTTTATGATAAATAACATTGATTTAACATCTGTGTCATATGTATTATAGCCCTTAAAAACAGCAAAAATAAAACATTAAATAAAAGGAGCTGGGCTAAATCTGAGCATCTTGTTTCAGCAGGTGTATTTTCATGAACTGGAGTGAATTTGTTCAAAAATAAGACAAAACCTACAGTTTCCAAGAGTCATGGAAACAAATAGAAAGCATTTAAGTGCACACATAGAGCCATAAACAGAGCAAGCATATGAAAGTAGAATTTATAGAGCACAAAGTATTTGATGAATATCAAGAGATTTTATTGCATTTCAATGTGGGGAAAAAGTAAATGAAGTTACAATAATCAAAAGCCATAGGTGTTATGTCTTGAACAAGCTGAATGCTTTTGACACCTAAATGGCTGAAATTATGCTGAAGTAGTTAAAGTGAAAAAAAAAATATAATGAAACGTACAGAAGAAACTAATAGTAAAAAAAAAAACCCACACCATCTTCTCATCTAGAAAGTAAATGTCTCTTGTTGAGGTAATTTACAATTATTGTAAGTAGTTGTGTTGTGTTAGCCTATATGCTATAGAGTCTTGGCTTTTAACATAGGCTAGATGACATCAGAATATTTTGGTCAAAAAAAATTATAAGTTTGCTCGGATCACTTGTAAGCCAAGAAATGTTTGCTTGTTGTTTATTTATTTATTTATTTTTTAAACCTGTCCTGTCCGGCATGTATGTATTCAGTGAGATTAAACTGAAGACTTTTCTAATGCCTTGACAGTTTTATTCT
>JAVKLF010000083.1:3822183-3833264 GCA_034783495.1 Millerichthys robustus | reverse complement strand
ACACACACACACACACACACACACACACACACACACACACACACACACACACACACACACACACACACACACTCAAGCATGAGTTTCACCAAGTGACATAATCACTGCCTGGATCTGCCACCACAAACACACCATCTTGAACACCTTTTTCTCCCAGAAGATACTTGTGTAAACAACAGAGATGATGAAAATGTGTTTGACTAACGTTCAGATTTTACATTGGTTGTGTAATTTGGTCAGTGACCTTCTATGAACAATATTTAGCTTTTTGTCTGCTCTCATGTTATACAGTAGTTTTAAAGGAAAAACGTGGTGAGCACGTGTAAAACAGAATTTTTATGCGTTTTTGTTTTGATTTTTCTTTCTTTTTTTTCCTTTCAGAATGCCCAAGTTTTGGTTTGGTGTGAAAACCACAGACGCTGTGCTCAGGTAAATATTCTTACAAACATCACTGTCTTCGAAAAAACAAGACATCTTTATGGTGCCCCTTGCAGAATTAATAACTTCTTTTGCCAAAACCTCGATCCTGTCATAACCATTACCTTTTTTTTTTTTTTTGTGAGGCACCCACACCAAAAATGGCTCTAAGATTGAAAAGAAAAAAAGCAAATGAATGAAAAAAACAAAAGAAAAACATTGTCACTTGTGTATTACTTTCTACAAAACTTCTTCCTCTTTTTAAATGATCTATCCTTCATGAAGTAAAAAAAAAACATTTCTCTGCTCATTCTGTCAGCACTATTTATCTTTAATTCATCAATCAAATCAGTTGGAGATTGAATGCATGGATATTTTTAGCTGCAATTTTATTAAGCTTTTCCAGCTTTCTTTGTGTTGACTATTTTTGCAAAGAAATACAGAAACTGGTTCTGTTTTGAATTGTAACACAATGTTTTAAATCAGAAAATGCTTTCGGTATTTATTTTCAGTTCTAGATCTTGAACCCAGATGGAAGCACCTGAGTTGTACTTTGGCACATATAACATGGTAAAGTTATTGCATGAAACAGAAACAGGCACACAGAGAGCTGTTCGGTGCGTACTCCAGTAGTGCGCATGCATTTATATCAGGGTCAGCAGGGGTTAATGTCAACAGCAGTCAAGAGTACACTCTCCCCAAGAAACTTCAACCACCAGACCATTGTGGGGGGATACCACACTGAGCAAAACATCAGACTTTTACTTTCAACTATTTTACCCCCCACCATCATAAACCAGCAGCAGGAACCTACACAGCTCTCTTGACCTTAAACTATGCTAACTTCTGTTCAATCAACTCTTTGCTTTTTGTTACTTCTTATCCTGCTGTTTGGACTTCAACACAATCTGTCTTATGGGAAATATTTTACTCCTTTAAATCTGTGTTTTATGTTTCTCATTATGACTGTGTTTCTTGGTGTTGTACTTGCTTTAACCAATGTCCAGCAACAGCACTCCAAGAGTTCCTCCTGAAATTGACATTTTTGGCACATAGGATGAGATGTTTGGGCTGAGGCTTGACAAGATGATTTTTTTTTTTACATAAAATGTGGTATAACAGGCATAATATTTGCAATTCTTCTTTCCAGAGTAAGTACTGGCTAAATTAACTGAGTGTTCTTAAGTTAAAGCCATTTGTTAGGTGAAAAATTGGTGTTTTGAAAGCTCACAAAAAGGTCATGTACAAATCTCATGAAATTCTTTAGTACATTTGTTGGAACAGCCCCGCTTAAAACTCAAACCTGTTCAATTTCACCTATAATTATAATAACGAACAGACAGTTAAATGTATTTGAATGTGTTAGAATTGGTTTACTCCAAGAAATGAGCCATAAATGTGAGTCATACTTAGTGAGGAATCTGCATCTGGCAAAACCTGGGCTTGGTAATTAACAGGCCTTTAACATTGTCAGTGCAAAACTCCTTATGGGTTTCCTTTGCTTTTAACTTTTAACCTCATGCAGGCTTCATCCATCAGCCTAAAGTGAGGAATTTTTGAGTTCAACACTAGTTTTGTTTGTATTTAAATTAAAGATATGGCCCATAATGAACTAGTATCAGGCTTATAAATGTGAAGAGATATTCAAGAACAAAGTTTTGCTTGATGTTAGCTTGCATGGATTTAGGATATTAGAGTCTGTCACTGATGTCAAATTTAGTGGTTAATAAATAAGATGGCAATTTCCTAGAACATGCCCAGTTTTAAGAAGCTGCAGAGGTCAAATTAACTCTGAAAAGCATTCATGTTAGATTGCAGCTGAAAGGCTGAAAAATATAACGAGGAAAGTCAGAAGATGCAGATTCTTCTTTTCTCCTGGAAAGCCCACTTGCATAATTTAATTTCAAGCGTTTTATCCTGTGGAGGCAAATTTGACAAAATATGATTTGATTTGAATCTGAGTCCAGTTCAGAATCTCATAAAGCCTTTTTGGCAGATAGTATTACTGAAGAATTTCGGACAAAGACTTTTACAGAATAATTTGGGGACTAATATTTTAGTTTCCCCCCAGTTTCCTTTGGGTCTTTATGCAAACTTGGAACAGTGCTGAACCAAAATGTCCCCACTGAGTTTTAACATGTGCAAAACACATGTGTAGCACAGATAATCAATTCGTCTTCCCATGGAGCTAAAGTTAAAGATCGAAATGAGTTTCTAAACTCCTTTCTCTCCTGTTTTGAAGCCTAAACTACCAGTATTAATTTTCAAATTAGGTATTTACTTCTTAGCAAAACTGTATCTAGAAATATATATTTTTTACTTTTAGTAGTTAAATCTTTAGCTATGCATTGTACACTTTTCAAAAAACGATCTTCTTGTAGCACCTTTATTAGGCAAAGAAATTAAGACCAGATAAGGAGGATGACAAAAATGAGACTGGTACTGTGGAACTTCATGTCTGTGTTTTTCTTTCTTACATTGATGTTTAGCCTCAGTGTTGAAGACTCACAAACTAAGCAGATGTTGGGCTAACACATATGGTTGGTTTGTGTCACATCATCACCACACTCTCTGTATCTTGGAAACACACGTAAGCTCACAACAACTAAACTCCAGTTCTCCCTCAGTTGCTTCATCTCTCTGTTTCCTTTGTCTTTTAATTTGTCTTTTTCATACACTTACGGATCACAAACACACTTAGAGTTCATGTAGTAATGGTTAACAGGTGTATAAGACAGCAGGACGCCTGAATACACGCTGAACAAAAGAGCAGAGGTACTAAGTCACTGTGACCCTTTTTCTTGTCATCCATAACCAGACAAATTTTCAAAAGTTGCTTTGAACATGTATGTAAACTTAGTGTGTAATTTGAATTCTATTAAGGGAATCTAAAACTGTAGATTTTAGGACTGAAAGATGCAAAAAACTGACTGCATTTCACAATTTGTGTTATTTGTTTGAACGTATTTTTTTCTTTTTGTTCATCAGTCTTATGATGCTATTAGGAATGAAGCAGGCAACGAAGGAGAGCATTCTAAGTATTCCTATAGTTCCTGGGCTCCAGGTGATTTTTATTATAACCCCCTAGAGGATTTTCTAGCATTTTAAGTTTAGAAATTTGCTGTCACTTTACAAAATTTTATCTAAATCATGCATTTGCACTGTGAATTAAAAAAAAATATATGTTTGTGTGTATTTTCTGACTTGGTGTTCACTGATGTATAGACAGAAGAGAGGGCTGGTATATAGGGATTACTTATCCAACAGTTGCCCCAGTTTGGCACTTGCTCTTCTCGTGGATTTTAGTTGAACAGTCAGTGTTGCTTAATTTGCACAAGGTGGCATCATGTTAATCCGCAACTTTCTTCTGTTTTTCTATTTTTCTGCTTGTGAAAAATATCTTTCTACATTAGAATAATGGACACCAAATTGTTTGTAATTGTAATTGTTTTCTGTCCTAATACCTAAACATTCTACTAATGCTATTACTTTGAAGGTATTTTTGGTTTATTGGATAGATGAAGATTGTATTTTATTTTTTACAAAATATGAAATTAACCACAAACAGCTAACGTGAAATTGAGTAAATAAGTAAATAGAAGTAGTTTCGCCATTAAATAGAATAAACGAGTGACTTTTTGAGGAGAACAAGCACATCTGGTGGCTGCCTTTCTTTGACTCTCACTCCCTCCTTTCATTTTTTTTCTGGACCTGTTTCACTGTTTGTCTTTCATCTCCTCTCTCCTTCTCAACTGACACTCACTTCTCCATTGACTCTGACCCACCACCACCACCACCACCTCCCATTTCCTCTCCTCCCGGTTGCAGAGAGTGGCTGTCATCCCTCTATTGTGGCAGGTGAGGCCATAAAACAGCAGGAGAGAGCAGAGGAGGGCTGAGAGGCAAGGTGTGTGTGTACTTGTGTGTGATTAATTATTGCAAAGATATCCGAGGAGCTCCTGAGCAAATTGTGCACCCATTCATCCTCAGCCAGTCATTAATCTAGGCTCCGTTGTTACATGTGTTCGTGTGTGAAACAGCAACACTGCTGACCTCTGACCTGGGCCGTGTCCACTGCACTCTCCCTCACACACATAACTCATCGTGTCGCCTTCAAGACCAACAGTGTCTGTTTGTCTCTCAGCACCTCTCCCACAAATGAAGTGTCTGTAATTTTCTGTGATTTATAGCAGACAAGTAATATTTGAATGTGTAAGGTCTACGCCTCCTTCTAACCACAAATACTTTCAGCTTTTTTCCCCTCACTTTCCTCTGCCAACTGTGTCAGTTTTCTAAAAAGGATGGGTATGACACAAATATGTTTAACACCTCAGATGCTCTGCACCGCAGAAAGAAAAACAAACAATTAAACAAAACAATGTCAACACGCTTACAGATGAAGAGGAATGGTCTTTTTCTAACTACATTTATTAAAGCAATGTATTTCAAATAGAAAAATGAATCCAATAAAAAAACAAGTCATGGTAAATGGTAGTTGTTTGATAGTGTCAAATCACGTGGTTAAGCTGCTTATGATAAGAATTTTAACTAAAGATTGTGAACAGTTGTTCTCGGTACATATTTGTGTGCAGTGTAGCAGTTGAGTCAAGAATTAAAACTGGCTGGTTCCTGATTAGGGTTTTGAGGAGTTGTGGCTTATCTCCAGTGGCTAACAGGTAAGAGTTGGGGTTCTCCTGGACAGATCGCCAGTTCATGACAGTGCCGCATAGAAAGATGAGAGCGGTTTAGAGTCGACTGTGGGAAATCGGAGCAGCTGGAGCACACATGCACAGGAACAGCAATCTTTAATCTCAGTTTGTCTTCAGAAGATAGTTACTCCTGCATTGCTGTCTTGTATGTCGTCCATATACTAATAGTTGAGTTATTAGGACCTCTACGATAGATATATCTAGTTAGACTGAAGCCAATGTGAGGGGTAGATGATGGTTTCTACTTTCCAAAACTAGAAAAAGCTATTTTTTTTGCATTCAGAATAAGTACTCCCACTAACATTACCATCATCCTTCTGATAAAAAGAATTATGCTCAGGAGGTAAAAAAACCTGTTCATTCATTGTTTTTTTGTGAAAAGCAACTGCAAATTAAATGTAAGATGGATGGGTCTCTTTCTCAGAGGGGAAACTATGAATGTAGCTTCTTTTCTTCTATCATGTAAAATATTTGATAAGAGTCACTGAACTGTAATCAAACACAATGGCTATGTTGGGTTGCTTCAGAATGTTTTAGAAAAGATTCAGCTGTGGATTCATTAGCTTTGTGTTGAAAATATTGTAAAAGTTTTATGTTATCATGAGATAACTCATGAGATGTGACAAGTCCTGCTCTTTTCCACGTGATTGTGTAATTCTCTGACTTGATTTGGAGGAACATATTATTCTAGTGAATAATCAATAACAACCAGAACAGGTTCATTCCTAAAACAACAGGGCTGCTATAATCCCTCCAACATGCATCTAAACAGAATAAACAGATTTGTTTTAACATATTTACTGTTGGACCTGTTTCAATCTACTTGGGCTTGGTGGAATAAATAATTAGTCCGTTTCATCTAACGGTAGCCTTTGTATTTGCGTAAATATGAAGTTTTTATGCCACTTTACAATGTTGTTTCTTCGTTTTGGAATCAGTGGGATGGAACAGATTGGAGAGATGATTGAAGCCAGGCGCAGCGGGAAGCTAAAGGAGACAGACAGGCAGAGAAAAACGAGGAGTGTGGGGGAGAAGGTTGAGGGTGAAACCGCAGTTTTTATATGTTGTCTGGTTTTAATTTGGTAAGAGCCATCATTCACTAGTTCACTGAGGTGGCAAACCAGATGAGTGTGTTCTTTTGGAGTGTGTGTTTCATTTTTTTTAGTTCTTCTGGCCTCGATGATGAAATCCATTGCTGGAAATCATATAACAGTGTAACACTTTATTTGTTCATTTTAATAGACATTTCTTCTCTGTTTTTTTTTTTTTTTACCCCTATGCTGTTTTCATGGAATAGTTTTGGGTATATTTGTTAAATATTTAATTAAAATGTGTAACTTTATGTAAATTATTCAAAGTGGAATTCAACTTTAAAACCCTTAATTTATGATTTTACCGATCTGTTCGGTTTGTTTGTGTGCAGTGTCTTCAGCCTTGCAAAGAACTGTGGGAAACCAGGAAGATGCTCTCTCCAAAGTCATGTGAGGTAACATGAATTTGTGTGTGTGCTTCTTACAGTCACTGCAACCTTGGTGGTATTGTCACTCCTACACACACAAAAAAAATCTTGCGTTTGTTGGCATCACAAAGCTGTTTTTACTGTGAGTTTCTCTATACAAGTCTGTTTATGTGTGTCACAAATAACAGAGCTTTTCTATGTATATACTTGATGGCATTTTGTGTATTCTGTATGTGTGTGTGTCTGTGTGGCCCCAAATGATTATTTGTAGAGCCAGTTGCTGCGGTTTTCAGACAGATTACTTTTTCATCACAATAGCTGAAGCATGTTACTGTCTGGATGGTCGACTGGCTGCCTGGTTAGGACCACAGGGTAATTCAGAGCTATTAGCTAACGTTCGTGTTTACATCTCGCTGAACTGCAGCCATGTGAGCAGACACAAAAATACACACTCATACTAAACCTTTTAGACAAACTCCGAAGGATAGATTTCAAGCACTCAGCTGGAGTATAGCAAAAGGGGGGGTGGACACTTTCACCTCTCCTGCTTGCTTTCGTGTGTGTTCCTAAATGTTGATATTGTTAAAATAATAATAATGGTATTTAACAATAATTGTAGTACCCACTGTCTTCTTTCGCTTTCCTAGAAGCAGACAGAATGTGTAACAAGCAGAGACTTCCTGGCCTCGCTGAGGTCATCTCATCAGGGAGACTGCCCCCCACCCCAGCGAGCCACAGGATTCGCCGCTGCCTGCGTGGAGAGCTGCTCGTTAGACCGGGACTGTCCATCCTCCAGAAAGTGCTGCTTTAATGGCTGCGGATACACTTGTCAAGCTCCAGCCAATTTATATAAAGGTGAACTCTTCCAGCTGCTTTTAAGTATCTTGGCTGATTCAGAGATGATGTCGATTAAGATTACTTTTTTGATTTTAAAATGGCTTCATTGGCTTTTTCCTGTAACACAAACACTGTATCAGGTGATATGCTAACACCAGATGCTGATGCTTGTCATAAAAAAACAACGAAAAAACAATGAACATAGTTTATCATTTGGAAAAGTTCACTAATATTCATGCTGACATCTGGCTCGTGTAAAGATGCTGTTTAAACAAACTAATTGCGATTTGCTTTGATCAGATGTGTTCAGCAAATGATCTGAATTAAATTTAATGACATAAAGGTTTTAGAAAACTCCCTGTTTGACTACATCTGAAATCCCAGATGGTCCCTTTGAGGTTGAATTGCCTCAGATGTGGTTAGGATTTGGCTGCTGCATTTAACTTACACAAACTAAACCCGGACATTTCTATTTTTATTTAGCAGTTTTCTGTTTATGACTGTACTGATGATGTAACAGAGCTCTAAATATTAACAGTAAAGTAGTGCAGAAATTGGGAATTAGGAAAATTGGTCACACTTTTGTTATGGTGTCATGTTCCATCAATAGCTCATAAGAGAGATTTTTATACATTTATAAACCTTTTCTTCATCCAAAATAGCAAAGGAAACAACAATGTGAAACATATTAAGCTGTTTGCCATAGGCTTCTTTTAATTGAATCTTTAAATTCAGAACACACACTGTTTATATAGTATATAATCAACAACTTTTATTCCTTTTATGTATGGGTTTTGTCCTGCATAAAAAAAGGCTCAAGTGCGTTTTTTTTTTTAACAGTCATTTTTTTCCCCTTTTGTTCTTGCAGGGGTTCCTCTGAAGCCTCGTAGAGAGATCAACGTTGTGGAGGATTCAGAGGGGCGTGTGAAGGTGGCGTGGGTGTCAAAGTTCAATGTCAGCATAGAGCCTGTCATTTACGTGCTTCAGTCCCGCTGGAATATTGGCATTCACCCCAGTGAAGACCAAGCCTCTCCGTGGGCCACTGTTGCTATGGTAAATAACTACTAAAACAGCCTGTCAGCACAGCTTTATTAAGGTTTTTACATGTGGAAATCACTCAAGTTTCGAACAGACATCACAGAGCAGGGGAGTAATACGAGGTATAATGTGACTGTTGAAGAAACAGATTTCTTTAATAATAAACTATTACCGAGCTTTGTTGAAAAGAGGCTTAGTAATATAAATAAACTGATTTCCAGAAATAAATGGGATTTACTCCACGGTGTGTCATTAATTCAAACTACTAAAACTGATAGTGGTAGAGTCATGGAAGCCATAAAATGGTTTCCTTTGCCTTTAATAGTGGAGTAACATCACAACATTTGTAACATAGCTTTACCTCATAACTCTTAATTTGCCTGGAATGATGAAACATCTCAGTTATGGAGATGGATGCTACACTCTATTTCCACCTCATCAGTCTGCTGCCTCGCTGTCTAAACCTCTCCACCCCAGCTAGTCTCACACTCTGCCAGGGTAAACCCACGTGTGTGAGTGCTTGTGTATATGACGGTATGTGTGTGTGCACCGTGCATCTATGAGTGTGTGCCTGTGTGAGGTTAGGTAAATAAGCAGAGCTTAAAACAGAACCACAGGCAGCCACAGTCATTCCACCAGCTGAGTCTGAATGACTGAACTCTCATTATTGACTTAAATAGATGAGAGCGCGCGTTGGCGTGTGTGTGATTGAGTGTGGATGAGCAGCTTTTAGGCCGTGATTACCTTTTTACTGTCAGTGAGAGAAAACATGTGGGCCTTTGGCGTTTTTACCCATAATTTAGCTCGATCTTTTAATTTCACTATTAGTAGATGGAATTCCACACCAACTGTGTTCATCTGATATTTTGTTCAGTGCATAAATGTTAGCTACCGATCGGTTAGATCCACCAAGACTAAACTGATGCACTGAACAGCATCCTTTCGGTAAATTATTTCTTCCACATTATGTTCTTGGTTAAAATTGTTTTTAGTGAGCTATTAAGATGTCACAATCACAATCACTGTCAGCTCAAGTTATTTTTATCTGTGGTTCTCTAATTTGGTGTCAGGACTCCAATGTGGGCAATTAAACATCAAGTGACATCAGTCCTGTATAAATAAAAATCATTGTTTATTAGTTATTTATTAGTTGTGGACCATTTCTATTTTATGCCTCTTGGTTTATTAGAATTCCTATTAACATTTGTATAACCAAACTAGCAATAAATTGGGTCATAAATTGCCAAGATCATTTGTGAGCTGAAGGCAGAAATTTTTCAAAACACTAATGTATATTATGGTGTAACAGTAATGATATTTGTACTGTTTAATCTAAGTGTTTAACACCTGATCATGCTGCTATAAAACAGTTTTTGTCATGTGACTTGTTGTCAGACCCTTGCTGAGGATGTGGTTCTGTCAGATCTGAGACCTCAGCGTTGGTATCAGTTCAGGGTAGCGGCCATCAACAGTCATGGCAGCAGAGGTTTCACCACACCCGGCAAACACTACATCTTGAGTAAAGGTAACAAAAAGCACTCTGAACACATTTTTTTCTCTCTTTTGAGAACTGTTTTGAGTGTTTCACTCAATATGTTGATTCCTCCTGAATATTTTCATAAATCACAAATGAATTTTGATATTCCGTCATGAGACAGCGCAACATATGGACACTTGTTTGCATTTTGTGTCCCTTTATGAGCTATAATACACCTCCCCTTGGACCTGTAAGTAACTCAGAAACACTTTCCCACCTCTCCTTCTGTCATGTTTCTCTTCCTTTCACTCTCAGTTGATGGATAAGGTACACTCAGTAAAGTACCATCAGGAAGTCTATAAAATAAAGAAAACATACACAACTTCACATACACACATATATTGGTTAAGAGCCAAAATGAAATCCCTGGTTTGGGTCAAAGAGACAGGGTGAAAGTGAGCTTAAGATAGTTTCTCTCTCACACATGCACACACACGCGTGCACACGCATACACGCAAACCGTAGGAGGTCGTTGATCTAATGCTCTGTAGACTGAGGTCATACTGGTGTCAGGCCAGGATTGGCTTGTGATATGAATCCTGCGCCAGGATTGGATGAAGCATGTTTGAGTGTGAATTGTTACTTGAGGTTGGACTGAGTTTTATGGAAAAAAATGTTTTTTTTTTATCTGTTGGTGATTATGTGGAGGCATCTGAGATAGCACACAGGAGGAATTTTCCTGCCCAAACTCTGTAACCAATTAAAGGACTAGCATTCCTGTTATTCCAGAGTTTCAGATCATAGTCATCTTCTGCTGCGAAATGATGGACATAAAGCCATTTATGTCGATTTTTGAAAAAAATGTTTCTATTTGCCACAAAAATATGTGTTGGGATCACTCTCAGCTTTTACCACATGAAATTCAATATTTGTAAATTGACTAAGTTATAGCAATTATTGAGTTTTTTTATGGCTGACTTTAGAAGTGACTGAGTTGTAGATATTTATCTAATTGTTACTTAGTTTCTTTTTGCAAGTTGTGTTAAAAAATGTCAAGTGGTTCATGTGTTATACACACACACACACACACACACACACACACACACACACACACACACACACACACACACACACACACACACAC
>JAVKLF010000083.1:3781152-3799482 GCA_034783495.1 Millerichthys robustus | reverse complement strand
CCCCCCCCCCCCCCCCCCCCAAACATTTTTTAATTGGGTTCAAGTAAACGTTATTTTTTGTTGAATTTGGATAAGTTAGCCCAGGAGTAGAAAGTTGTTTTCCCTTCAACAGAAAAAAGCATTGGACCTCAGCTTTTTGATTAAAATATTCCGTTCAACCTGCGTTTGTGTCGTATTTTTACATGCATTTACAAATTGTACTGTACATTTACTAGTCTTCTGTGTGGTATGGTTTAAGAACTCACTTTAGATTTGTTTTTATAGGTAATCTGCCAGTTTTGATGGACCTGAAGCTTCTTCAATACTGACTGTTTTACATTTCACCAAGCTCTCCTGCAGAAGTGCTTTAATTGTGTAGAAAACCCTTTTCTTTTTCAGGAAAAGAGAACAAAAAGCTAAGAAAATATAACTTTTAAGCTGAAGTTATGCTGATTATGTGCATTATATAAAGGTTTAAGTTAACGGTGTCACAAATCTTACACAAAAATGAAATGATTGGAAATTTTTGCAGATGCCAGTCAAAAAGTCAGTGTTCATTCATTGGTTTGAGCCATTTCACTTTGGACTAAAACTAAATCTATTGTGTATTTGAGAGGAAATGCTGATGTGAGGACAGTCTGGACCTACAGTTTTATGTGAACATGCTTCCATTTTGCTTTTTCTTAAATCTGACGCTTTACAGGCAGGTTAAGTGCTTGCTGAAGGCTGCTCCTTCCCACTCGTGGAAAAACGGTGGCTAATAGGATGAGCTGAGCTGAGGCAGGGAAGACAGGCTAGGATCCGTCTGCTCACATTTCTTTGTTGGGTTTCCTTCATTCTTTTCCATTTGCCTCTGATGAACCTATAAACCCTATGTTGGCTTTATGAAACTTATTATTTTTTTAGTAGTTCGAGGTGGGTTTTTAGTTAAAATGTTTAGAGACTATTAGTTGTTGAAGCCTAAAATATTTGTCAAGCCCCAAGCTTTGGGGTAAAATTAAAAAAGGAAGGTCAAAATATGAGAATAAAGCTCAGAATAAGAACAAGAAGAGAAAATTGGGTCTTAAAAGAACAAAAATATGGATACGGAATGAACTGACAGAGTTGGATTAAGGGATGAAAGACAGAAATAGAGCAGCGAAAGATCTGAGGGGGTCAGCGCTGCAGAAAGAGGCTGGGATTAGCATTTCTCACCCCCAAAGCTGAATATGGCTGAGAGACTTTGCAAATAAAGCAGAAGTACTGAAGCTGTTATTGCAATCAAATTGATAAATTGTGCTAAGGATTTTTATGAGCCTAAACATCAGAAATCTTTATGTATAGGAATAAAAACTAAATAAACTGAACTCTAAAATATCTCACAAGGAAATTTACCTGGAAAAGCAAGAAGCAGGTAAAGATAAAAGATAGATGAATATAATTTACTCTGATAGCCTTTATAGTTGGATAAATAGCAAATGTTTAGTTTCCTGCAACAAGAACTATAAACAATGCATTTATCAAATGAATGAGAAAAACGTTTATTATAAATTACTCAATAATTATTAATATGCACTTTTGCATTTGGATCCACATTGACCTTAAATTCAATCTTTACAATTTGCCTTTTCTTTAAGCTATTATTAATTGTAATTAAAGAAAGGTCAGGTCATTTTCAACCTAAGTTTTTTTTTTTTTAACTGGTTACTTATTTGTCACTCAACTCGTCAAACCAGGACTCAGAACTATCACGAGCACAAATACTTTGCATAACAAAGGAGTTGTTAAAATTTTAGCCAAAATTCTAATTGCAGGTTTTTTTTTCATATCAAATCAAAGAACTGTAGCTTATTGTTTAGCAAAAATTCTAATTGCAGGAGAATTTGCACAGGCATCTAGCTTATTGTCCTCTGAAGGTTCATAACAAAGGGTACAAAATGAAGAAAGCTCCTCCAGAGAGAGAAAAAGTGAAATAAATTCTGAATGTCCTTGAAAACATCTGAACAAACAAAGTGATTCAAGATAACAGATAAAAAAAAATGAGTTTACCTCTTATGACGATATATAAAAATATCAAAACGCTTGTTTTAGAAGCTTTATAGGCCACAGGAAAGGTGTCAGGTCTGATATGTCTCATGTATGTCGCATGTTTCAGGGTTACACACGGATTCAGTCAGTGTTCGAACATCTGTAAGCATCACACACATCGAGCAGTGTTTACTCCTCTCTGAGCTCTGCCTCACATCAATCCTTTCTGCTAATATATTCTGAATATGAATGAATATTTCAATTCTTCTATCATTTAACTCTTATTTTGAGTTAGTAAAGCTTGCATCATGGCATACAGAGGGTCCACATGCTGATCTGAGCTGCCTGTTGGCAACAGATGGGCATCGTAATCTTCCTCGTGATCCCCTGCCTCCAACAGCACTTCTTTTATTTTATTATGGTGTCTGTGTTGTTTACCAGAAACAACAGACATGCATTTCCGAGAAGAGCGTATGCATCAAAAGAAGCCAATTAAGCAGCAAATATTCAGCATTTTCAAGATTCTTGTTGGAACCAGTTTTTTTTTTGTTTTGTTTTTTTTGCAGTTCTCAGTATTTCCATGTTGTAAATATTTTTTTTCTTTTTTTGGTTTACCTCTATTTTGGTCATTTGATGACGTAATGATTGTTTTGAATTTGTTTGCATGCAGCCAGTAGGAGGAAAGAAAGGAAATGTCATCCTGATGAGTTGAAATGTTGGTTTTTTTTTTGCCTTTAACTATGGTTCTCATCTCAGTAAAAATCCACCTTAGGAGAAATGAAAGCTAACTGTGCATTTATGCATTGTACATTTATTCAGTATAGAAATATAGTATAGTGTAGCTCTTTCGTTAGATATATCCAAAACTCTATTTTTTAATTATTAAACCACTTACTAGTTTTAATGCTTATGTGCATAAATATTAAATATTTTTTAATATTTAATAAGAATTACAATCTGGTATAAACTCTCAAGGAATCCACAGTGACTTTAAATGTCATTTTCTCCAGGTTCCTATAGTCCAGATGAAGTGATGAGTTTTTTATGGCTGCAAAGTTCTCCATGGCTAAGCTAATAATGCTGTTGGTAACAGCCCTGTCACACCTGTCACAAACTGCAGACTGTGGAGGTTTGTGGTAATTGCTTTCTGGACACGTTTTGCAAAGAAGATTCCACACAGCATTTTCACTCAAGCTGTAGAAAATGTATTTACCTTGTTTATTTATTTTGCAGGTCAGAGTTACAAACCTTGACTGACTTACGGAACGCATTAAAAGAACATGTTGATATAATTCTCTAGAAAGTTGTGTTTCAGTGTCCATCTATTCATTTTTCATACTGGTTCGATCCGGTTCAGGGGGCAGGATGCTGATACTGATCTCCACCAGTCAAGAGGCCGGAGGCGAGTTCCACTCTGAACAAGTCGCCTGTGTCGCAGTTGGACCTAGGTTGCCGAAACCTAAAGGAATGAGTAACTAAACACAGGAATCACATGAGACTAGGAAACAAAAACAACAAACCTGACAGCTGGTCCATCACAGGTGTTTTGATGTATTGAAGAAACTTCTGTCTGAACAAAGATAGGGACGACATTAAAATGGTTCAGCAGCGAGACTAGACAGCTGTTGTGTCTGTGTTGAAAACTAGAATTACTTTTAAAAAGAGATTTTCTGACAGTAGAAGCAGGTTAGGACAATTGTTCTGAGATTTTAGATTCTGAGAGACGCTGTTTTTTTAATCAAGTGAGAGACGTGTAACATAAAATCTTTTTTATACAACAACAATAAATAACAATAACAATAATCACAAATATTTAAGAAATATTGAATCTAATATTCAACTGAACTGATTTTGATTCTGAATGTTATTCCTAAAGATCAAAACACAACTGACATCAAAGTTCATCAGTACACATCAGGCTGCACAGTTTCTGTGTTTGACAGAAGATGCTAAGACAGACATTGGCATACGTTTAAACACATCCTGCTGCAAACATTTCACGTTATCTCCGGGGAAGATCATGTTTTTCTGCACACAGTGGGAAACGTACATAATGTAAAAACTAAAACTCTAATGTCTGCATTGATGTGGATGTCTGTGTGCCACTGGTTGAGTTTATTTCCAGCAGGTTTTGCTGCATTTTTATTTTTGCTTTTGAAAAAAGGAAAAATAATGAAAAAATGAAGAGTATTCTTTTTTGTGTGGTAGAAAGGTGATATGTTGAAAAACAGCTTGAAGTTTGGTTGTTCGCCTTTTCCACAAAACTATTTGTGCGTGCACCTGGACCATCAATTGTGTGCTGATTGAAATGATCACGGTTTCTCTCTCCATCTGCACTGACTCTCATTCAGACTGAAGGTCTATAGAACAAGAATAATTCAGAGGAGACACAATTCCAGTAGAATCTTCAAGACCTTTTTTTTTTGAGTCACAATGAAGCTGCTTTTGCATAAATCACAAAATAGACGCTTATAGTTGCACAAAGACAACTCCCCCACCCAAATCTTCGAAAAACAAGACGGAAGCCAGTCCAGGAATAATGCCTAATATTTCATGATGGAATGCATATCGCCTGCTGCTTTTTATTCCAGGGTGTTAGCAGGGAATCTTAGTCTGGCGATGATAAAGGTCAGCTCAGCACTGTGACACCAATAAATGGGTTTGCTATTCATCTGGGAGGATAAAGAGGAGAATGAAACAAGATCAAAGCAACACTTTCACCACATAAGGTCACAGTTGCTACCTCTGACTGCTGCATGCCTTGCGGTACGTGAAAGTTTTGACCTTCACCTCAAAAACAACACGCATCAACACAAAGGAAGATTTAAATCCGGGACAAACAGCTGTTTATCTTACTATCTATGTCTGATGCACTTACAACACTTTAATGTCAGATTGTCTCTAAATTATCTGCTACAGACACATCTCATATAGCAGACAGGTGTGGGCCAGAACAGGGCCAGACAAGCTGTGCTATGTGGGATGCAACATAATTCCCCTTTCATGGCGATGGGCAATAATAAATAAATAAATGATGGGTTGAATATTCTTCATTTTATTTTCTGATAATCTATGTGAAAACAGTGAGACTTGGTTCTCTTTTTTTGTGTTCACTTGAATTATTCATCACACACCGGTATGTTTCAGAGAGTGTGTGTTTGTCTGTACCTGCAATGTTTGCTGAGTGTGTTCGTGTGCCCGTACTCCCTTTTATGTATCCTAGCACCCCTTCAAACAACCAGGTGGCAGTTTTTCCTAATTGTGGCTCTGTTACTTAAGTAGTAAATCCCACAGTTGAAAATATATAAATAAAAAAGGCAAAAGAATTACAGTTTGGCAGTTTACCCATTTGTTCACCTTTTGGATCCAAACGGCAACCCACACACACGTACTAAAAATAATCTGCTAACCTCCCCGTAACAACTACATGTTCCATTGGTTAAACAATAATACAAATAGATTTGTGGGTTGAAAAAAATAGAAACGTCTAATTAGACTTACAATCGTGCATTGTGTCATTGCTTCAGTAAATACAAACAGGAATACGGTTACTGCATCAGTATGCAGGAGTCTAATTCTCATCAGTCTCAGCCCCACCACCACCACCTCTGTCATCGTCTCCCACAGTGGTGAAAAGGAGTAAAATCAGATACTCTTCTTGTGAAGAAAGTACTCGTGTTATAACTGTGGCAGTACTTTGATCTTTGTGGCAGAGTCTTCATTGCTTTGAGGTCTCTTTTGCATTTTATGATATCCTGATATAAAGCAGTTTCACTCAGCCTGTCGACATGATGATATTCACTTCAACCACTGGGATGCATCCACAGCTGAACTCATTCTGTTTTGTTCCCCTTTTCTCAATTCAGCGTAATCCTTTTCTTACCTCTTTAAATATAAATAGAGCCTAACTGAGCCATTTTATCTCAATCTGCTGTTACATTAAAGGTGACGCTTTGCAAACCTGCAAATAAATGCTCATCTCCTGTAAACACGTCTGTTCGGTGTATGACTGATGAGGATCTGCACTGTTTAGTTGGCGCTTAATGTCTCATCAGTGTGTGTGTGTGTTTGTGTTAGAATCACAGGCCTCACAAAGGAAAAAGTAATCACACACTCGCACTCTCTTGCCGATAATCTCTTCTATTACTGTAAACTGAATGGGACACAAACCGGCTGCACAATGTCCATAAAGCCTGAGCCAGCAGGAAGAAGTGGTTTCAATAGCTTTGTGTTGTGCTGCTGTGTGGGAAGACACAAAAAAGAAAATATGTTTTTATTTATTTATTTTTCTGATGAGAGCTCCCAAGGCTCAGATAGACAAGAGGAAAAAAAAAGATTGCAATCCCTCAGGGTTTCTGCTTACAAGGAAGATTGAGTAAACACACCTCCAGCTGCTTGACTTCCAGAAAATTTATTTTTGGTTCAATTCTGTTTTGTCATGAACATTTTTTTTTCCTGTGTATGTATGTAATACATAAAATAATACATACAGATGACCTGCGGACTGAAATAAAACACTTTAGCAAAGCAAAGGCATAGAATTTGGACCAGTTGACCTACATGGATTCAGTGAGCATATTAACTTTTTCACAATCAACATCGGACTTTTCAGAGACCATTAGACTGTGAACAGAACCATGTGAAATATTTCTATCCTTTTTTATATGGCCTGAATAATGTCATTAAAACTGACTGCAAATGTCAAACGTCCTCATTTTAAAGAATATAATAAATGAGAGAATAACACCCACCAGGGCGACACGGTGGTTCGGTTGGTAGAACTGTTGCCTTTCAACAAGAAAGTTGCTGGATCAAATCCTGGCCGGGGACCTTTCTGGGTGGAGTTTGCATGTTTTCTCTTTGCATGTACGGGTTTGGGATTTGGATTTGCAACCTGTCCAGGGCACTAGTGACCCTCGTGACCCTGAAAGGAAGAATTGGGTTAAGATAATGGATCAAAGGATAACCACTAGGCTAAACTTGGGCAATTACCATTTCAATTAAGGCAGATTTGTTTACGAAAAACTCCAGAACAATGAATAAATCCGCTCTCCACGGCTCCACAAAGAGAAACATTTGACTCATTCAAGATTTTTTAATTGTTCTTCTGCATCTGAATGAAATTTTATAGCCTGAAGCCTTTAATGGCTCACACTAGTGGACAGCAACAAGAGGCGGTGGAGTAGCCTAGTTGTACTTATTTTGTGAATTCAATGGATCAAAATGACAGAATATCTCATTATGTTTACAAAAGCTGGAAAAAAGCAGTATGTGACAATGGCACATCTTGTAATGGTGACAGGTAAATGGATCTTCACTCCTTGCATCATTATATCATCTTATTTCTCTCAATTCAAAGCCTAAAACTTTATTTGCATAAGCCAGCTGCAAAGCTACTCTCCCACATTTTCCATTTTACTTAAAAAAAGATGCTTTATAGCCTAATTACGAAACAAAGACAGCCATTAATATGGTGTGTTAAAATCACTGAAGAACAATCAGTGTTTTTCTTTTTATCCAAATCTTTATGTCAGCAGAAGCTTGTATTCGTGCCCACAAAAGGAGATTAGATGCTTTTTGCAAAAAGAAAAAGAACAGATAAAAGTGGTGTGTGTTTTTGAGTGAATTTTATAAGCCTTTAGAGTTGAGAAGTGGACTGAACATTTCTGTAGCAGGAAAAGCTTCTTTTGTTAATATAGGTCAAAAAATGGAGCTATCACAAATCTTCAAATATAGGCTATCTAACAGTACAAAATAAATCCTTGTTTAAGCTTTAGAGCTATTCAATGTGAGCCTTATGATACACAGAATTTATAAAGATACTTTTTATCTTGAATTTTGCAGTTGCATCACGTAGCTACAGTACAAAAATCATCTGCAAAAAGAAATGAAAATAAAGCTAAGATAAGATGGTGTTAGTCTAAAACTTTGGCATGAACAGCGGCGGGCGATATGCATGCTCTCTAGAGAAGAGGTGCAACCCTACTTGACAACAGCTTGTGGTTTATTTCAATTTTAACTTGATTTTAAGCTGAAGTCTGCTTGGAGCTATCCCCTGAGTAATTGACGTCTCTTTGGTCCCACATCGGACTCTCTCCCTTTCCATTGGTCCACACTCCTCATCTGCTGAGACCGAGGAGGAGGAGGAGGAGGAGGAGAGGGAGCTCCCACTTTCAGATGGATTTTACTCGTGAGAGCAGCCGAGTCCTGCCTCTCATGAAGCACTTCGGTCCGGAAACATGGCACGCAGCTGGGACAACCGAAACATGATGACTTTTATCATCTGCAGTTTTCGGGAAACAAAGACACCGGACAAGTAGGATATATATATATATTCATGTGTAAATTCTTACCAGGAGAAAAGATTGAAAAAAGAAGGCAACCCGCGGAGAGAGACGGTGAGAGTAGACTGTCCTGCTCGGAAAGGGTCGGGTGGAGTGGACCCCCACACAGCCCCTCAGCTGATACACGGGCTGAAATAAATGTTTGGATGCGGTAGCAGCTGCTCTCTCATCCGAAAACAAGGCGGGAGAGGATTCCCTTTGTCCCCACGTGTGGATGAGCTGCGGAGAAACGCACGAGGTACTCATTTCATTCCATTTCGTCTTTTTTTTTTTTTTTTCAATTTTTTTTTTTTCAGCGCAAGCATGATGGAAAATGAAACGTCTGGTTTGTGTGAGAATATTTGCTGGGTTTTATTTGCCCCCCAAGTTAATCACAGGTGTTTCCACTGTCACTAATTAGACCCGGCAGCTTGCCTCAGTAGCCAATAGATGAGCTATTTTATTTTGACTTTAATGTAAATTGGACAATTTATTGTTAATTAACAGCCCTGTGGGTCCATTATGCTGCTAGGAGGGTTTTTTTAAAATGATGAATGACATTTCCCCCCCACATTGTCCAGTTAAATTAGGGATATGTAGCTATTATATCAGAATGTAGAATTTTACAATGCGGTAACTTTTCCATTTTTTGTTAACTCAAATGCAGTATATTACTGCGAAGTCATTTCAGAGCTGTTTTAATTGGAACAATTTAACACAAACCTTTTTTGAAAAGTGGCCAGCATAAGTCTTGAACCCTATGATGATCTTAATGCCATATACTTGCATGAATTATAGTTCATTTTCTCATTTTCTGTAGTTAAAACATTCGTTATTGTCGCAGTTACCAATGAGATTTTTCAGCATTCACTAAAATAACAATTTCTACAATGCTCAAGATTTATGGCATCTCAAGTTGAACTTCAGAAAGACGACCAGAAACAAGAGATATAATGCTTCAATTTTTTTTAAAGCAGCAAATAATGTCTTTTTGTTAAGATTCAGACCATGAACTGAGGTGGAAATTCTTCCTCTATCAGACAGCTTGGGGAATTTTAGGAAGGGATGCTCCAGATCAGCTCAGTGTTCTGCTGTGTGAATAAAACTGTAAAACAGAAAAATCAAACTGCTGATGGACTTTATGGCAGGTGTACTCCCATAGCTTGTTCTCTTACTCTTTTTTTTTAACTTGATTCACTTTAGTTGACCTCAGTTCTACTTCTGTAACTTGAGGACATTTTGCATTCTGTTCACTTCTCATCATGTCTTTTATTCACAACTGAGATCCTCAGCTCTGGCTCAGTGGAATCTACACAAAAAAAGGAAAGGAAAGAAAAATATCTATATATGTTATGTGTTTTTTTATTTCTTTCAGTATATACACATTAAATAGAAGAGCTATCCTTAATGCTGGTCTATTGATCTGTTGGCTCATACTCAGTGTTTAAATGTGGAAACTCATTGACCCGAGGCTGCTACTGAAGAATACACACTTACCATTAACGCAGGTACAGTCTAAAGTCTAGACTGACTTGTACCATCTATTTAATTGGTATCATTACACTGCTGAAATCATTTGTACTGACCCACTTTGACTGTAATGAAGAACTCTTTGTGTCCATTTTGTCAGCATTAAAGGGAATCAGTGTTGAGAAGTACACAGTTGTCTTTTCCCTCACATAAACCATGTAGAAAGTTTTTCAACCTTGATTTTTCTGTTTAACTGTCCATTGTTCAGCCTGAAGTAAGTCAATGAATGAAACTTTAAATGTATCGATGGTAGAAGCTTTTGCCAAATTAGGATGGCAGGCCAGCAGATGAGCTGGACGTTTTAGTCTTTGTGTTCAGTTTTGGCACAGATCAACACTCCACTTATTTCTTTCTAGGCTGATTGATATTCCATAACTCATCTGACTGATCAATATGAAAGTTGGCTGTTGGAAAATTAGGTTTGTTGTTGCATAGTCTGGCAGTGTCTTGATACCATTTGTATAAATGCTAAATGGAACAATCTTTTTCCTTCAGCTAAACCATTTTTTTTTGCGAGCCACACCTGCAAAGTTCAGATGAATTACTCAACAGACTTTTGTTTGCTTGGAGTGGTGACTCACGGGTTCTGCTGGCAGTAATTAAAAGCATTGAAGAACAGTTTATTCATTTTTTAAAGCATGCTTTCAAGTTGTGTATATGGGTGACTCAAAGAATGACTCAGTCTCCACATTATTATACAGTTTCTTCAAAAATATATGACAGCTTTTGTATAGGAAAAACAAAATACATGAGTTTTGTCCATACAAATCACTTTTTTAAATCAAACTGGACTCTACAGTAAAATTTACTGTATCTACTGTATACTAGGCTTTGTAGAATTTAAAGAGCAGCATGTATTTTTCATTATGGTGAGACAAATATTCAGTGTTTGGACAGCATACTTCATGTTGTATTCAATCCCCTGCTTTTTTAATAACATATTTAATTGCAGAATTATTCCTTGCGGGCAGCACCACAACTCAATTTGTGCTTGTCCGTCATGCATTCTCGTTATTAAACCATGTTTTAGTACATTATAGATTATATGACTGTAAAAGTCAATTGCAGAGCTCATCTGGTTTCAGTCGGGGATATGATTACAGTCCAGTTAAATTCTTGATAAATGTTTGTAGTATTTGCTGTGCATCTGTTTAATAGTAAGTGAAGAGTATGAAGAAGAGAATAAAAAGTAGCTAACTTATCTTTTATGGGATTTTAAAATCGTCTGTATTGTCCTGGTGTTTAATAAAAAGTTTGTTCAAAAGTTGTGATGGTTCTTTTAGACAGGAAATCCATCCATCCATTATCTGTTACCCGCTTCTTCCTTTCAGGGTCACTGGTGCCCATATCCAGCTGTCACAGTGCGAGGGGCGGGGTACACCCTGGGCAGGTCGCATGTCCATCACAGGGACGCGTAGAGACACACACCCATTCACTCTCTCACTCACACCTAGGGACAGTTTAGAGTTTCCAATTAGACTAACAGTCATGTTTTTGGTCTGTGGGAGGAAACCGGAGTACCCGGAGACAACCCATGCAAGCACAGAGAGAACATGCAAACTCTACCCAGAATCCCCAGCTGGGATTCGATCTGGCCACCTTTCTGCTGGGAGGCAACAGCTCTACCAACTGATCCATCCACTTAGACAGGAAATGAATCTAAAAAGTCTTCTCTCAAAGAGATGATTAAAGGGGAAAAACGCACAAACGTGAACGGATGTGAGATGTGCTGACAACCATTTTCTGTTTCTGAAAGCATGTTGAAATGAATGCAGAAACTGATTTTGCTACCAGTTTATATCCATGCTATTTGATTCTTTGTGTGTATGTGTGGTGTCACCAGACTTCTCTGGAGAGATGTTAATATCAGCTGCAAGCATTCAATTTGTGAGTCACTGGTGCATATTCTTAATGTATTTGCTGATTTGTCTGAGATATTCTTGCGCTTTAGAAATAGTCAGTGCATTATTGACTCATGAGAGCATTCATCCATTTCTCATAATTGGTTTTCTATTGGCAAAGAACAGACCGATATTATTAAACAAAAAAGACAGCTATGCTCAGACTCAAGGCCAGCGTGTCTTTTTAATCAGCAAGGCCAGAAAAACAGATGATGGCAGACTGGGCCAAAAAGAGTCTGGAATAACTAGGCATGTGTCTGAGCAGGTCCAAGATGCAGGACTGCAGGGAACATGACAGAGCTAACATTGGCCTGGCAGTCATGAAGTAGGTCCTCATTATTACTGCAAAATGTTGAGCAGCAGAAATAGAAATATCATTTCATTGTTAAATCTATAAACACTCTGATTGTTGAACTCTGGTTTGACACCAATACTGAAATTACAAATTAGAATTTGGCCAATGGCCAACAATGAATTTTCTTTCTTTCTTTGTATTTTGACAGAAAGGATGAAATATTTATTACATCTGGTAACTGGACTGCAGCCTTTGTAAGTTCCAATACAACAACTTGTCCTCTGTGAGGTCACAATTGGTAAGCTGGTGTTACTGTAGTACGCAACTTCAATAAATCTTTCCTTCAACTACCTTTTCTCTTGACTGCTGTAGACCAACATGCAGAAAGGGTCTAAATTTGGTTTGAATTTAAGGATGATGTTGTTAAATCCACATCAATGTCCTGTTCAGGAGCAGGGTAAGGATGTGTAATAAAGTAGGCAAGGGGACAGTCATAATTGAGAACGACTACGAAAGCTGATTCTAAGAGTCCTTTTGAGAAATACTTTGTTCATTCCAATGTTTTCTTATTTCTGACCACATTCTGATCATTGTTCTGACAGCGCTCGCTCTCTTGCTTTAGGTTTTCCTAAACTCATCAATGCTTTCTTTTAGATTACTTCTAAGTTTATTTCATCATATTCCCTAACATCCTGCCTTTGTCCCTTAAGACTTTTCTTTTTCACATCAATCAGCTCAGCAGCTGCTCACTGCGGAGGGGCACATCACTGTCCTGGTGGGACTCTTACTCACACAAAAGTTATTGCTTTCATTCACAAACTCACTCGTGGTATTGATGTTTATCTATGTCTCACAGTGTGCATCCAAGTTTGTGGACCCAAAGGATCTCATCCATCCCCTAGTGATCACCTCCTCACAGTCCTTTGTTGCAAATTAATGAGGCTGTCGGGATCACCGCTCCATCATTAAAACAAAGTTAGATTTAACGGTTACCTTGAAATATATTATTCCTGCCTTGTAGTGAAGGCCTCAGGTCTCTGGAGCCCACTGTGAAATTTTTCAGTGGCATGCTGGAAATAAAAATATTTTAATGTGTTTTAAGATCAATATATTTTTAAGGCTTCAGTTACTGAGAGATGATGATTTCATAAAATAATTTCAACTGCCTTCAGATGTTTCATCTATTCTTGAAGAAATAAATGTGTCTGTGTTTGATTTTTGTTGGTAATTTATTTTTGATTAGAAAAATATGTTTTTTTTCCATTTTGTGATTATTAAATATGAGTGAAACAATAAGGACATAACACTCAGTATGCTTTGGAAAAACAGAAGCTGGTAAACCAGACTTTTTGTTGTCTTCAGCCAGGTTCCAGCTGACACCAGATCAACGTTGCTAATTTTTCCCCATGTCCCCCACAATGTGATTTCTGTTCCTAACAGAATGGAAATCTTTTGTTGTCACGCAACACACAATGTTGTTGAGCTGCTCGATGACTCTTTTTTTATTTAAAGAATTATTTTTATCTCTGTTACAGTAACTAAAATTTAAAGTATGTGTGTGGTTCAACATGACTCAGCACTGAGTCTTTTTGTTCGTTACATGAGGCGTACACATTGAAAGCAAATTTCTACAGTTTAATGCTTTCAATGGATTTTCAGTTACCTATTATTCAGTTCTTTCTTTTTGTCGAAATCAAATTTTCAGCTTTCCATAATGACACTAAAAACAACTGTTTTGTTAAAGATGATTCTTTTGCAAATATTCTGAGACTTCTGGAGCTTGGCAGTCAGGAGCAGGCTGTACGCTGTGGAGATACCAGTCAGGAAAGCTTTTAGAACTTAAGCTGGACTGCTGCTTTACAGAACCACAGACTTACCTACTGAAACTAAAGGTTTTCACAAAATAAAGACAATAGTATTTTGTTGTATGGATTTTAAAGTATTTTCTTGCAGTAACTAAATACATGGTTTTAATTTGTAGTTTTGATTTGTGCACAAGAATTGGAACCTGCAGATTGATTGACAGATGTCTTCTGTTCATATTCTCTTTTTCCCAGAGTCAAATGTCTTGCTGTCAGTCAGCGAGACAAGAAGCCTGAGAGCCTGTCTTGTTATTTTCACTCTGTTACACAGATGCACAACATGCTCTAGTGAAGGCCCCTTCAGTTTCGGTGTTGGATATCTAGTAGAGTGTAAAAGGCACAGGATGAAATGTGACAGAACATCCTGTCACATTTTGCCTTGAAAGCTGACATCGTATCCCTAAGTGGCAAAAGAAAATAAATACCTGTGAAGTTCAGTCAAGGCAAATGGATGAGATTTTAGTTTGTTGTTTTGTGTGGATCATTGGGTCACTGATGGCTTGGATTCTTTCACCTCCAGTGAGTTTGGACAAAGCGTTTTTATACGCCATCAATTATGAACAGTTCAAAGTCAAAGAAAAAAAAAGAATATAAAAAAAAACCTAATTTCAGCAACCTTGGAAATGTGGCATTCAGTGCTTTGGTGCACAAATGATACTATCTTCATTACATTTACAGCTTTACAGTTAAAAGCAGGCTAGAAAAACTCAATTATACTTAATTTATTAGTCTACACAATATGTCATATATACAGTATATAATGTTTTTTTATTTTACATGTGCACAAAGTGTTCTGTGGCTACAGTTTTAAAGTGGTGTATATGTCTACCTTAGTTATGTTCGATGAGTCAAACAAAAGATCTTGTTCCAAAAATGATTGTCCTGAAGCACAAGATAATTTACCTCAGCCACTACTGCTCATTTTCTTCCCGCTGATTTGTTTGTGATTGGTCTTAATGCTTTTTTATCATGGACACATTTACTCTTAAAAAGCAATTCTTTAATGCAAACATAAATGCACAACAAAGTTATGGTGATGTTAACTTTAAAAAAATGTATTTTTTGCCTTACCTAATGTTCTTAATCAGGCAGATGTACCACTAATTAGATTTCCCAAAACACACCATCCCACTTGCTAGTGCCAACATCTGTCCCTTGAGGTTAAGGGCTAATCTGTGTTCAGAAACACTTTCTACTTCTATGTTCTGAAGACAATTTCTTAAAATCAGATTTTCTTTGTACCTGCCAATTATCTATTGATGTTTCTTTCTTCCACTGATCTTTCAGACCTACCCAAAAACACACACATACATATATATTCACACACAATTATGATCTCATGCTCACAAATTCGGTTGTCTTATCCAGCCTGCAACATATTTTATGTGTCAAGGACATGTGCAGTCCTTGTATGAAAAGAAAACCTAAAAACTGTCTTTGAATGGCCAAATAACTGTCTGCATGCATGCATAAAGTAATACTGATTATTCATTTCAGTTGTTCTAGTATGGTGGGTGGTTTATGCTGAATCCATTAGTGTTAATTTACATAGATATGACTATGTTTTAGAGCAGTGCAGTCCGTCGTTAAAAAGTAACGTTTGTGGCATAAAACCAAAACTGCAGCTTTTGCTCTTTAGTGTTCCGCTCGGGATGAAAGATGATTGCGCCGATCGTGACAACCAGAGAAACGGAATGGATTTAGATGAACAAAGTTTATTTTTCCAGACTTGAGTTGAATGGACACTTTTATTTTTCATCTGCAAAGAAACGTCTCAGTCCATTTTAGCCTCAAATTTCAACAGGAAAGAACTTACACATATCATTTCCTCTAAGATTAATTCAGATGAGATTTAAACAAAAGAACAGTCAAATGTGTCCGAATGACCAAACTTAGAAAAAGTTAAACAGGAACATTTAAGGGGACTCTGCCGGAACATTTGTCTAGAAGACAAACTGTTACCGGACTAAGGAACTGCTCAGAACATATACACTCAGAGCAGGAAGATGTAGACAAAAGTATGATTGATTTAGAAGAAGAATAATTACAACTCAAGGAAGCCGGAAAATGACAAGAGGATGAAAAGTAACAGAAACACACACACACACACATATATAAAACAACACACTAAGGTGGAGCAAACTTCTGGAGCATTAAAGTTGTTCTTTCTGTTGAAACTGATTAAAAAGCAGGTACTAGTGAGCTGAATTATTTGCCTGGTATCTGAAGTAAACATGATTAAAAGTTAACACATAGCTGTACTTTCAGTTGAAAGGAATAATTGTGATAAAAATTTGGTGCATTTTAATTGGACCCGTTTTAAAACACCCTTAAGCTAAGAGTTTAATGTGTCGTTCAGTCAACACTGTGCCCCGAGTGGTTCTAATTGTCTTGGTTACTTCTGAAGCTCTTCAGTTTCACACGCCACTCTTTAAACATTTTATTTCACCTCTCATCTCCTGTTTCATTACACCTTATTTTACTGTTTTTTTTTACCACCATCATCAGTTTTTATACCTCTCTTCTCCATATGCTTGTTCCATCTGAAACCCTCTCATTACATTTGTCATTTATCTTTCACCATCTTGCCTGTGCAAATTCTCAGTTATCCGTTATCAGTTATCTTTCACCATCTTCTCCACTACGTATTTCACCTTCAACTCTATCCTTTTACTGGGAACATAAAAGGATGAGGTGATCATGGTTCACAGGAGGAAGAAATGAGTCCTTAGGGTCTTTTCATAACTGTGTATTGCTTCTATTTTAGGATAGTTTAGTGACAGAGTGGTGGGTCCAACGAGTATTAAACCGACTCAGATACCCTGGAAGTCATGGGTATTTTTGTAATCAAGCATTAATAGGATTAAAAGTTGAAAAAGTATGTATAATTTGTAGAAAGAAGAAAAAAAAAATTCTAAATTACATGGATTAAAAATATGTATGTATGATTTATGCTTTCAGTTAGGTTTTGGTCCATTTGCCTATTAAACCCCCCAACCCTGGTGTATTTTAAAGTATGGCCATGGTTAACCATAATCATTTACTCTATTTTTTAATGAGTCGGATATCTTTTCAAATAAGGTTGTGCAATCTTATTATACACATTTAGTCTAATAGGCTAAAAGCTGAGGTTGTTCAGTGTAATTTGAGATTGTTAGCTGCAAAATGAAGCAGATGACAGCTTGAATTGTTCCTAATAATATAAATCCATTTGTAAATTTGTGTAACCTTTCACCCAGTTCAGGCACTTCAGTAGTTTGTCAGTGGTGAAATGACTTTGATAGTTCTCTGTAGGGCAGCCTATTAGAGCAATCATTTCCTTACTCTTTTATACTTCGCATTTAGTTTAGATTATATACAGTTATCTAGAATTTTTTAAATTTGTCTTTTGAATACCAACACTGTCTCTATGATTTATCTATAGGAGTCCTAATCATCCACAGGCCTGAGTATAAACTATTTGTATTGCAACTTTTTCTAAATTACTCTTTAAATCACACAAAAAATATTTTTCTCCTTGCAGGTCTGAAGCTGCTGTGGCTAGACACCTCAGGACTCGAGGAAAGATGAGGAAGAGCAGGAGTGTTCTCACAGTGTCTCCAAACAATGTAAGTCATCATGTAGGCTACCCAAAATATCCCAACCGTTACGTAACTCCGTTTATATCATGAACATTTACTCCTAACAGGACAAACTATTTCTGGACATTTGAATCAATACAAGTGAGACGTTTTAAGTATTTTGAATTTAAATATATTTTTAAAAATAAAGTCATAAAATGAACAAATACAGAAGGACAGGAAGAAAATTGTCAGTGGGGTCAACAATTTGCACAAAGAAAATCATTGTTTTAACATAATAAGCAGAGTAAATGTAATTCTCAGTTCTGAGGCCGGGTTTGGGCTGCTTTACTTTGCTCTCCCAGCTTTCTGTTTTTCTGCTCTGTGTCAGTTTCTGTGTGTTGTGACAGCTCCTCTGCTTTGTATGGTTCTCTCTTCCTCCCCACCTTCCTCTTTCACAAAGTTTGACTTTTATTAGGTCCAGAAGTAGTCCGGACTTTCTCCCACCTTTCAAACTGCTCATAGCAAATCTGTTTATTTTTTTCTATTTATGTGTGTGTGTGTGTGTTTTGTCAGAATACATGGCTTATTTAATAACATTTCTGAAATGGCTTTATTATGATAAAGAAATAAGCATAACATTGCATTTATAAAACCAAAAGAAAGAATTTGACAAGAACTGTACGTTTACGTTAACACACAAAATAAATTATGTTTAGTACATTCTATTCATAGGAACCAATTATTTACTAGAATATCTGAAATCTTCGTAAATCTTTCTTCTAATCTGCATGACTTTTTTTTTTTTTAACCTGTCCTGTCCGGCATGTATGTATTCAGTAAGATTAAACTGAAGACTTTTCTAATGCCTTG
>JAVKLF010000083.1:3768371-3779760 GCA_034783495.1 Millerichthys robustus | reverse complement strand
AGAAATAAAATTGACTATTAAAGATTAACTCAGTTTGATTAGGAAGAAAGTTCAGTCTCTTCTTGAGGAGGCCCTTTGAGCCTAGAGCAAAGACAGGTGATCCCAGTTTCCCCTTTGGGGTGACCACTACAGTTGCCTAAAAAGCAGATAGAAAAACAATGCTTTTGTTTTTCTGGGCTCCTGTGCGTGACTTTAGCCATATTCAGTAATGTCTATATATCTATGATAAATGTTTCCATGAAAGGAATAAGTGTTTCTTGAGTCATCGAGGTTAAGTGTGTTAAAGTTGAAAACTCTTGCTGGATTGCATGTTACATCAGGGATTTGATTTAGCTGGCGATGCTCAGCAAGGATTAGGTTGAAGTGGCGGTAAGTGTGGGCTGGCAAGAGTTTATGTTAATGATTTGGTCTAGCAGGGCTGAGTTAGTACAATCTGATATGTTTATAATCTGGAGGCTGTAAAGCTAATAAGAATTTAACACACACAGTGTAAGTGTTTGCCTTGTAATGCATGGGTTAGTGGAGTGTGATGTGTTGAGGGATGGATAGATTAAATAATGCACTGCAGACCTAATGATCTCATTCTAATGCAGGTCACAGCAGATCTAACTGCTCTGACTTGATGTATGCATGAATGTGCTTCGGTGTTTTGGACTGAAAGCACTTCAACACATGCCACCATTTGTGACTCTGCGTATTTACACAAGTATTTTTCCCATCAGAGTTCAAACGTGCATGTGATACATGTGCTCCAAGTTTTCTACCAATCTTTGGTGTTGTTATTATTATCTGTGATCAGTGTCTTACCTGCAGTAAACAGCAGTCAGACCATTGTCAATCTAAATTCACTCTTCTTTTCCTTTTGTGCCTGGTCAGGTTGAGGGCAGCTGGTTTCTACAGCAACTGTAACTCTTGGGATATTGTGAACTGTGACCACTTGCACTTTGTCAGTCAGTCTATTGCCCAGCATTAAGAGCTAAAACGTCCATCCATCTGTGCATCCACCCTTTATCTACAGCTTATTCCAAAGTTTGGTTGCAGGGGCAGCAGCTTGGGCAGGGAGGCCTAGACTTCTCTTCCCCCAGCCACCTCTTCCAGCTTTACTGGGAGGATTCCAAGGGGTTCCCAGACCAAACAAAAGACATAGTTTCTCCAGCATGTGAGTGGGCCCATGGTAACCCATGGTTAAGGGACACTGAGTTCCTTGATTTTGTTTGTCCACACAAGTATTTTGAATTACTAATTGTCTGGCCTGTCACCTAGGATCAATCTGTCTTGGGAGAACCTGGGGCAATTTCTATTGCCAGCCTTCTTAGCAGGTGTTTGTCACACATCATCTTTCAAGCTAAGCCTGATGTTGCACAATTCAGTGTCATGTAGAAGTACAAAGGCAGACTGATGTGGTTGAAGTTGATTCTCTGCGGAGTTAAAAAAAAAAAAAAGTAGTCTTCGAGAGAAACTGGTCAATGTGTGAAAGTTGGTAAGAGCACAGTTCTCCAATCAATAATGCTGCCACCATCTAGATGGGTGGTTTTCTGTAAAAACACACCGGTTTGGCTCGAAACCACCATTGTTTGGCACGTGCGATTTAATAAAAGGAAACCGCAGCAGTTTCACGTGGACTTTTCTTTTAATGCTGACAAAGTGCAACCAATGTGTGTGAAGGGTCAGAGCTTGCTATGTTTAAAAGGAGTCTTGATTCACTCCTTTTTGCCAAGGTTGCTTTAGGTCATTGAAGTTTGTTTATCCACGGCTCTCTTGAAGTCCCACAGCAGCATTTCAGTCAGGCTGAGGTCTGGACTTTGACTGGTCCATTGCAGCATCTTAATTCATTTTCTTTTTGTAGATTTGCTGCTGTGCTTGGTATCATTGTTGTGTTGCATCACCCAATTTCTGTCACTCTCAGATTTGACTGTAGAAAGTACTTGGTGTACAACATCCCTCTATTGCATGACTGTTGGAAATAAAGTAAATGTTTGATGATTATTGTTTCCTTAATGTGCCTGTGTGCATTATGGACACACTTTGGTTTCATCTGTTCTTATCACTTAACTGCAAGTTTGAGAACTTAAATTGTGCTACCAAGTGAAAGAAAAGTTGTGTTTGAGAACCTGTTACATTAAGGATGTGGTTTTCCTGTTCAGAAGTTGACTTCAACTTTAAATTACTTAATCAAAACTAATCAAAATCTGTCTCCACATGTACTGAATATGTATTGAATTAAAAAGGTTAGAGTAGTTTATCTTTGGGAAATAGAAACACACAAACAGATAAAGAGAAGGATTCCATCTGAATCTCAGTCTGTTTTCTCCATCGGCTTTTTCTCTCTCTAATAAACTGCCTGCTTAATAAATACATGAAGCTAAACTTATTTTACATAGCTTTCAGCAAATTGTACCCAATATGTTTTTGTGCTCTAATGTCAGACAAACAAATATTATTACATGAGATGTGTTTTGCTGAATAGAGGGAAATTGACAATTTATTTCGTTTCTTGGTAGAGACAAAATATCATATTATTCACAGCAATAATGATGAAAAGGGGGAAAAATGCACAATAATTTACCAAACAGTTTTTTTTTATTAATATCCTGTCTCTGCGTCAACCTCAGAGGAATATTTCATCATCAACAGCCCATAAATTTAACCAAGAGGAGGCGATAAACCTGAGAACGCTTTTTTCTTCAAAGACAACCTTATCTCTGTCAAAAACATGAGCAACAGTCATTAAACACATGTTTTTCTTTTAAAAACTGCTGATTTATTTGATTTTTTTTTCTGTTTATTATTCTTAAATTGACTATGTTGCAATGCCCATTTTTATTGGAAACAAAATCAGATATGGATCCAACAAAGACAACACTGATGCAATGTCCAAACCACGTGTTTCTGTATTTTCTTGAATGTGTGAGTAGGCGTTTGTTTCCACATGCATAAAAGATTGCACAGATGCTTGTGCATATTGTTAGAAGCTGTTATGTAAATGGTTGTCTTATTTCATGCACTTGTTTTTTTTTCAGTTGTTAAAGTGCTTTGTCTTCCTCAGTCACATACCCTAATTTTTCTTTAATTTGCTTAAACTACCAGTCTCCTATCTTCACACCCTCTGTGCCCTGGCTCTTTAGGATGTTCTGTCACAACCTAACGCCTGCTGTTTCTGCCCTTTTTGCTTTTTTTCCTCCCAGTCAGTCCGCTCCCTCTTTTACCTTTTTACTCCCCGCCTTTTGTCTCTCGCACTCTGCACTGCTTTTTATTTTATCTGAAGGGCAGCCGGTGTTGTTTTTAAAGCTCATCTCCTCTCTGCTGTGTTGTTACTTTGGTGTCTAAATGGCAGTGAAACAGAGGGATCTGAGTTTTGGTAGGGTGATTGATAAATGGAAAGTACTGCAAAGGTTACCTGTGGTGCCCACAGTCTGAGAAGACCCAAAATGACTAATGGCAATTTTTTTTTATGGAAGCAATTATTTAGAGAGAAACATTTTTCCATTTACCTCACAGTAAAAGCCAAAGAATGACAAATGTCAGGTTCTGCTAAATAAAATTCATTGTGAGCTTTTGCCAAGAAATCCCCAAAAGATCCATAAATATTCCCAAAAGTCATCAACAAAATGTAAACTGTATTGTTTTATTTGATTTAAATGCATTTGTTAAATCAAATATTTCATCACGGTTATTTGTGAGAGCAGAAGATGAGTTAAGGCCGGTGGTTGAGTTCATGTGAGTCCTCACATGTTTCTGTTGCTCACCAAAACAACATGTGTTCACGAGGCTTATTGCTAGAATAATTATGGAAATGAGATAACACATTAGTTGAAACATCTTACAGGAGAAAATAGAATAAATTACTGTAATGAAGGCAAAACGTTTACAACAGGAGACAACTATTCTGTTCAATGTTGAAAATCGAACTTTGTTTTAGATTTTATACACTTCATGTTAAAAGCATGTGATCATATTTTTGCCTTTATAGAACTGTCTCATTCTGATTTAGAATAATGTTCTGTGTTTTCTAATCAATTCCATAACTTCAAATACATTATGCATGTTGAAAAAACCTTTTGTAAAACTTGAAAAATGAAGAAACGAAGATGATCTGGCAAAGCTGCAGTTACCAACGAGTTCAGGCTTCACTTTTATTCACTTGGCTTTTTCAAAATTCTTTTACGTTTAGTCATTTATGCAGGGCTTAAACCTTTCAATAAAATTAACAAAATCACCTTGTAAATCACTTGTACTTGCATAACGATTATGAGCTGTATGATATTTTTTTAAGTTTTACACCACAAAGTGAACGGTAGTTATCAGTTAAAAATGAGCAGATTAATACTGTGGAGTTTCTTGTCCTCAAATTGCCTTTAGTGGGGTATCTTGATAGTTTGGGTCCTGTGTATAGTTGAGCTAAATATCTTTGGATCACTATTGTTCTGGTGCATGCTTAATGAGACTGGGGTCTATTGGGTTTTACAGCTAGGTCAGCATCCTGTCAACTTTGACTTGTTCTTTGAGTCGTTCTTGATGTGCCATGGGGAACATTTTTTCTTGTCAGAGAAGCTGTCATCAAAACGCACCACTGCTAATGTGCTTGGTCAGCACACTGGGATAATATTTTTTCAATGGGTTGGTCAAAGCAGCACCGTGTCTCAGAACTCAAGCTTTCTCAGTATTATAATGAATGGTAATGAATCACTCACTTAGATTAAAAAAACAAACAACAACAACAGATGGCATCTATGATTAAAAGCCTGATTGTTATTGTTTTATTTTTTGTTTTTTTAATTTTAGTAAAAACGGGTTGTAACAACTACGGTACTCATCATTTTAAAAGAAACTTTCAATTTTTTTTTTAGACAAGTGGAAATAAAAACAGATTTCAAACACAAACTGACACGTTAAGGTAAAAAGTTGCAGTTTTTGAAAGAAGGTAAATCTAGTCATCTATTTAAACTGGTGGCATTAATATCTGGGCCATTTTATATTGTATATTATGTGATTACAAACCTGGTCCTAACTTTGACTCTGATTCATCACGCCTTTTGAAGTGATGCGTACATCCGTCTCATGTCAGCCAATCAAACACCCGCTTGCTAGTTCCAATTTTACTAAAAAGAGGAAATGATTCATTCATTTTTTTTCCGGCAGTCTTGGTGTTCTCAGCCTGATCTTACTGTAGAAGATTGTGATTCATGTCTTTAAGGTCCTTCAACTACCGTCACCCTTAAACCATGACGCTAGTTAAAAAAGATTATACTTTTTGTTGAGATATGGAAAGTAATTTTTTTTTATTTTGTGTTTTGAGATGAGTAGTTATATGGATATAATTACTATGAACTGTTTAATACAATGACAAACAAGACGCAATGCATGAATGTGAATGTGCTGCTTAAGCTGCTACATTCAAGCTGAACAGTTTTCAGTATGTTCTTGGCTTTTAGCACTGATCATCTGACACGTTGGGCGTCTGGAAGACTCTGGGGAAAAAGATAGTCGGCCTTCATGCTGCTAAAAGTAAATGTGAATGGAGTGTGACTTTAATCATCCTGATAGCTGGCAAGGTGTAGATTGGCAATGGACAGAAGCCATCAGTAGGCACAAAAGGCAGCTCTCCAAAAAGGCTGCTGTAGGATGTTGTTTACTAGAATATGGGTTATCTAATAATTGCAAGCAAGTTATTACAGAGAGAAAAAAGGTAGAATGTTTAAGTATTATTTTTACAGCTGCCATATATACATAAAGTTGTACATAACAGACCTGCAAACAGGAGAGTCTGAAAGTTATTTATTGTTTTGACATTCATGACAGTGAGAAGTATTATTAAGAAGGACTGATGTAACTGCAGGGTAACGACTGACTGTCATTATTTGCGGGAACCTTTTTTTTCTTTTTAGGATATTTTGAAAACAAAACATAATATTAATTGTGAGTTAGCCATAGCTGTAGCTGTAGCTGGGCTGTACTGGTTATGTGGAGGTTAAGGCAGTACCTGGAGGTGTCATGATATCAATGTGTTAAGTCTTGTATATGTTCTACATACAAGTGATTTCCCAGCATGCCTCTTGATTGCTGTTAAGCACATGCTGAGGTGCTGTAGGTATTACTTTTTTAGCTGCAACATTTTCTTTTTTGACTTAAAAATCCAAGCACCAGCATCAGAATGAATAGAGTTTTCAAGATTGTGATTTTCTGTGAAACAGTGATTCGAAATTGTTGAACTATATCTAAATGCTTGATAAATTAGGTGCAAAAATTCAGACATTCCTGATTCCAGTTGGAAATCAGTCCTACTTGTTGTATATAAGAACATGTTTTATTTACTGTGCACATCGATCTTCAAATATGAAAATATTCTATTTAGTTTGTCCAGGTTTATCAAGCACTGCTAACTTAAATGTAAATTTGACTGAACACTTGATAATTACTGCTATTTATGTCCTTGACTTAGTTTGCTAAAAGCTATTGAAGCTAAGACATGTTTTTAGATGTTAGGCAAAGGATATGGTGAATTTGCAATAATATCAGACAAAATGTTGGGATGAGTAAGAACAACAGTCTTAGAATAGAGATTTTGTATACAACAGATCATTGAAGAAACAGGTCTTTGTGTTCTACAGTTCTTGTAAAAATCGAGCTTCTAGCACCATCTAGTGGTCAAACTGGTGATTTTATAGGGTAAACCATTGGTTTTTTAAAAAAATACAACTGCTTTTAATAACAAAACATGTACATTTTTGTGTTCAAAGCGTTTCCTTCATTCCTTCTCCACCAGGACAGCAAGGAGCCATCAGACTACTGCCTCAGTGAGTTTTCAGCTTCTCCTTCTTGTACTCTTGGTGTTGATCTGCGCCGGGGCCGACGCCGTTTTTCCGGAAACCTGCAGCTACCCCCGTTGTCATGGCGCCAAGGGGAGAGGTCACGGACACCTGAATATGAGATCATGGCAAGGCCAACATCTCTCCCATTTGGAGCTACTCCGAGGATAGACATCACACCTGTGGACCCAGAGAGGTAGGGGTGCTGAAGCTCTGCTCAGACATTTTGGTTAGGATTTGGCCAAGCACTGTGTTAGAAATATGCGCTTGCAGACATTCAACATAAGTTCTACTGAAGATCTACCTCTGCACTGTATCCAGAGCTTTAAAATATCTCCTTCACCTCAGTTTTTAGCTTTCAGGTTTCATTCAGCCTGTCAAAGCTGATACTCTTCTGTTTCATTATTCATGCACTATGCATTCAGTCATGGTTATGTATTCTACCTCAGGGGTTCCCAAACTTTTCTATGCCATGGCCCCGCAAACAGCATTAGTTTCTGGCCAGGGACCTTCATGCAAACCCACAAACAACGCCACAAAATAAGTGGAGAAACGTCATAATATTTAATATAATCTAATGATTTTTGTCTCGCTTTTATTCATTTTGCAAGAATTTTTGTAAGAATTTTATGAACCAACTCTCCTTAAATGATGCATTATATTCCCACTGAAGAAACAACTTTACAACAAATTGTTGACGATAACAACAGAACAAAATAAATCAAACCACTCTTATATATTATGAATTATATTTTGAAATAATGATAGAAAAACATTAGATTTCATTGTATGGATTTAAAACATTGATTAAATTATTTTTTGAAGCTTGCATTTTATTTTAAAAATCTTTCCTCCAACTGTCTGTGGTCCTCTAGCTCCCCCTGGTGGCAGCCATGATAAAACTCCTATTGCTCACTCACATTCACATACACTGTAGTAGTTCATAACACAATGTGTAGTTTCAGCTGACAGACACCAAATCTTTGAATTTTTATGAGGAGCAAGTTATCCAGTTGCTTCAAATGTGCTTTTGTTAGATTAATTAATCAGTCTTAATTTTATGCGTCACTCAAGCACCATAAGTGTTTGCGTGATCTCAGCCACTTGATGAGTTCTTCAGCCTGTAGTGTGTTTTTTTTTTTATTTTGACTTGATGCGTAAGAGAAGGCTGGTGCTCATCAGCACTAATTATCACAGTAGTTCGATGTATGTGTGTCATTATTGATTAAAAACACAAAGGTACATTTAAAGACTGCTTGTTATTATGATGTCACATGAAAAAAAAATACTGATAATAAAAACAGATGAGAAACAGAAGTCCAATGTTAAAAATTGGTACATAGAATAAAACATTGGCAAAAATGACACATTTTAACATTAAGTGCTAAAGAAAAAAAATTAAAGAACAAGATCTCAATGGCAAGAAATTATGTTTGATTGTTTTTTAAATAACTGCATATTAAAATCACTAGAAAAAGGTTTTTGTTTTAAGTTGCTCACTAACACTGCTCAACCAATTAAAACACATTATTATGAACATTTGATGTTTGACAACCTGCATGTAAAGTAAAAATATCTGTCAGACATAATCTAATTATCTTGTAAATAAACTGTTCGTAATATTATTATAGGGGCCGAAACATTCATGGCAAAGGTGTTCATTCTCACTCAAAGGAAAACCACAATTTCCCTCATCATTTTTTTTCCTTTCAGTTTCAATTAAGGCTAAAATAATAACAAAAACTAATCAAAATATTTTGTTGATCAGTTCCTTCATAGATTTGAATAATGTGAAATAACTCCCACCCCTCCTAAAAAAAGTCACATAATTGAAAAGTTAGAAATGTCTAAATTAATTTCATGTTTAAAGAAATGCATTTTAACATACAACCAGAGGGAGGCAATGTGCTAATGCCTGTCTATGGAGGCCTGAGTCACTGTGCTTGAGTAGATGCAGGAACACAAACCAGGCTCAGATTCAAAAACAAAATTTAAAACAGTATGGATTGGGAAAAACAACAACAACAAAAATCAATGCAAGTTCAGTGGGAAAGAGGGTCGCTAAAATGGTCAACTTGATTAACAGGCTTAACACAAAGGTTTAACCAGTTATTTTCTTAACATCTTAGTCAAGTAATGTTGAAAAAAAGTTTTTATTATTTATTTATTTTTTTTTGTTATTCAGTTTCTAGTTTTGACATAATTTCTCCCATTTCATTTGTGATATTAAAACATGTTTTCCTATAACTGACAAATAATTGATGTTATTTCTTTAATAACAGTGACTTTAGTGGTCACGCTTTAACAACCACAGACTTTACAGTAAAGGAGGTTCATGTCAATCGTTGCTAACTCCGGTGGTACTCTTGCACATGTTTCCTTTTGTAGCTCATAGCAACCTGATGCGAGTGTGCACAGAAAGCCTCAGGTTTTAGAAGCCGTCTCACAAAGTCCCGTTGAGCATCACTGCTGCAAAATGTAAATGATAAGAAGTACTTTTCTTAAAGCTCTCATGTATAATTGCTCTGTTCAGCTCTTCAATCCTTGAGCCTGTAGATGTATGCATGTGTATTTTGTGTGTCTGGGATGCACATTCCCTCATCCATCATTGAGCCCCTCTTACTATTAAAGTGGCTGTCAGTATTAGAAACAGGAAGGAGGAAGCAAGATGTTATTTTTAGATTCAATTATTTTTCCTGCTGATGTACACATTTGTTTTCCGAGCTCAGATTGATTTAGAATCTTTGTGTGCGTGCGCACTTCTTCTTGAGCTTGTATTGGTGCAGAAGGGACCCATCTTTTTGGTTCTTCAGTTGCCACGTTTATATTGTTTGCAGAATAAACTGTCAAGCTGAAGATTTAGGTGTATGAAATGAGCCTGTGCTGACAAACGTAAAATCGTTTAGTGAATGTGTTAATATTGCACAATAATTTAGACAAAAGGAAATAAAAGTTACACATGGGCCAATTTTAGACATAAGACAAGACAAAAGAAACCCCGAGAGTTGTTTTAGATTTTTAATTGCAAACAGGAAAGTTTTAAATTTTTCCTACAATAGTAAAGGTTAGAATATAAACTGATGACACTGTTAAACAAGGTTTTATTGTTGTCATCTCATGCTCATTTTATTGTTGAAAATCCATCATGCATGTTTTCAGCAGCGTGTGATTAATTGTGATGACTGGTCAAACAAAGCTGTTTGGTGGTCCAGCAGTGGCCCCAGACTTAGTAAGTATAACTTTCTAGACTGCTGCTTTTGCCCCTTTTTTGATATCATTTTGTGTGTTCTGTGATCTTGGCCAAAAACATGTTTTTTTTCCTAGTTTATGTTGGGAAATGCCATAAAGAAGCCTAACAGGAATGAATGGTGAGACTGTACCAGTAGAGGAAATGGCAGTGCTTCAAATTCTCTTCTACCTGTACCCATTGCAGGAATTATATGTTCTTTAAACATATTTTGAGAGTAATTCAACAAGTTCTAACACAATCTGAAAAGGTGGTAATAATTTATCTTTTGTTACAAATGTTTTTTTGTAAGGCTTTTTTTTCACGCACTGTCAGCCATCTTGTAATAAGTGCACACAAACTTAAGTTCACTCTGTAATCAATGCAATTGATGTTTTGTCGTGGCCCAGCAAAGTGTTTTAAAATGTATAAGTGTATTTTTATGCCCAGTCAAAGCAGCTCAGGTAAAGCTCTGACTTTGCATGTTGTGTACTTTGTGTGTGCAGTGTGTTTCTGAGCGCTGCCCTCTTCCCTGGTGATCCACACAGCTTTCGTGTGGGTGTTGGTAAATCCACACCACCAGCAGGAAGATGGTGGATCTTACACTTTTTTCAGTTTAGCAAGCACAAGACAAAGGCAGACAATTTACGCAGAATGGCTGCGTTTGCATTATGGTGAGGTTTCAGCTAATTTTAATGAGGTATTTGTATAACATGCAGCTGTTTTTAATCTGAGGAAAATTACTTATCGTAATTAATAAAACCACTGACGATAAAAATGCACATTTTATTTTAGCATATTTTTAATCCTCTATGGTACAATGTTGCCATTTGGTAACAAACTCATTGAATTCCTTTTACACAAAAACAGTACCTCCACTTTTAGGATGTAATGCACTGAAAGAGAGATGGAACTCTAAGTGAGACAATTGCAGTGTTCAAACTTGTCACATGACTTTCTGGAGGGACATTTGACACCCTTTTCTTTAGACGTCACCACAGGGATGAGCCTCACCATTTCACTCCTCAGAGATCATCCAAAAAACGTATTTTTATGACATTTTTTGACCAGGACAAAATACATACTCATCAATAAGTGAGGTAAGTTCACTATTCTATGGTTTATTGTGCTGTTTTTAATCATTTAATATTGTTAAACTGTTAAAATGTGGATGTTGCCACGTGGTAACACTGTACCATTAAGATTACCATTGTATTGGTAGTCTAGCATGTGGCATTTTGATGCATTTTCAGAGTCCTTTCCATATTGCATATGACTATATTTGACACTTTTTTTCCATTTACAGAATGAATGCAGCAATGTTTTATAAAACTGCAGGGATGTAGGGATGCACATT
>JAVKLF010000083.1:3696245-3710686 GCA_034783495.1 Millerichthys robustus | reverse complement strand
CCCCCCCCCCCCCCCCCCCCCCCCCCCACACACACACACACACACACACACACACACACACACACACACACACACACCACAACCACGTCTTCCTCTTTGCAACCATTCTCCTATTTCTCCAACTTATGTCAGTCTGTTTTTATTTCTCCTTGTCATTCATCTGTTTGTCTCTTCCTTTACTTGGATGGGTGGGAATGGCAGGAAATTGAAGGCAGGAAGAGAATATCAGATTGTTCCTGTTTTGCTGTCTCTCAGCTGTTGTAAGCGGACGGAAGCCGGGAGCATGTGTGTGTGTGTGTGTGTCTGTGTGAGTGAGTGAGAGGCCACTAGAGAAAAGTAGGATGTGGAGAAACAAAGCCCTATTGTCTGTGACACCCACTGCACAAACATGCAGAGTTGATATAATATACAAATACCTACACAGCCACAGACTGCATCACACATAAGTGAACCTGCATCACCTTCTCTCAGGATGCAAAATTTATTTATTTTTAATAATGCCAAAATGAAGTACCATGCAAATTTAGAAAACTCTACAAAAAATATTCAAATAGATACTATTAGTTTAATAAGAAAAATGTGCAAAAAAATCTTTTCAGCAACATGAACATTTATTGGTTGTTTAAAATGCATATTTGTAACAAATTCTTCTGCCCAGAAGAAAATGCTAGATATACTGTAGTTAGTATATTGACAAAAAAAAAAAACCCTAACAATTTTTTCCTCACTTCTAAACATAAGAAAGAACATCTTTGTCTCCGGATTATGTGGGACACGCCCCCAGCGTCTCAGGACAGCTAAAGCGGACGTTTTTTCAGGATTTTTGAAACCTATTTTTTTAGACTTGGCTGTGTTTTTAATTAAACAAATTTGGATGGGTGATAATAACACTTTTCTCCAACAGACAAACTCTGAACACACATTTCTGTTTACTTTAAATCAAAACAGCCTTTATGATAACTATCTAGTCCTGACGTAACTATTTATTTTCACTTGTCAGTATGGTGAGAAGTTAATTCAACCTGCTTCAACAAAGAAAAAAAAAATACATCAGTTCAGCTCCATTTAGTGTTTGTGTGTGAATCAGTTACCAAATGTGTGTGTTCAGGGTGCATGGTTCATCCTGAACCAACAATATATCAATCCTACTTATACATTTTTTATTGTTTTATTTTATTGTGGGAGAAAATATAAACAAGAGACTTTATTTACCAGCACCCTGTGTTGTGACTGATGTTGTCAGGCCATACTTAAACTTATCTGTGAGCGTTATCATGTTTCAGTTACGGCCAGTGACTTTCTCACCACACGGAAGTTCGCCGGCATTCCTGGCAGGAAAACCATAACCCTTCTTTTCTCAGGTGATAAAAATAAAGATGCAAAAGGTAATCTGCTGGAGATCAGATCAGGAAGCAGTCAATTCAAAAGGGATTGGTAACATAGGTCATAATAAGACAACAAGTTTAGGCTGAAAACTAAATAACAAATAATTTGTATTGATTTGATCAGTTTTAACACTTTATGTAGCAGATTTGGCATTTCATCGTAGTAACAGTTGATTATCACAGTAGAAACTACAAGAAGGCTTCTTGTTCTTACGAAAAACTCATACACAGTCATAAACAAGGCACTGAGGTCTACTAGCCCAGGTAAAAAATGTCCACACAATGCACAGTCACAAACCCAGAGCAGCCATTCGTTGCCTTGGCAACAACATCAGGAAACATTTACAGTTCTGTTCTGCAGCTTTCAGCTGTGAGGATGGCACCAAAGTATGACCTGACTTCCTGGTCAGGTTGACCCATGTTATAAAACGTTTTGATACAGGATATATGTGATGCAAAGAGCTCATGAACTCAGGAGACCATAGTCACATCCAGCGTCATTATGTGCAATTTGCTGATGTGTAAAGGTGTCAAAGAGTTGGATTTTAAGCTCCATTGTTTCTGTCCATTGTCTAGTGTTTTTAACATGAGACCAGATGGCCATTAATGACGTTTTCCCAAATAGACAATGTTTTTATTGTTTGGTTGTCCTTTACCAGGAGTTGTTTTACACATACCAATAAACTGTATTTGGAGGATATGGATCTGTCATGCAAAAGGGAGGGGAAAAATAAAGTTGTTGTCTAAAACAAAGGTCTTCCAAAACGTTTTCTTTGTTTAAAAGAACTTGTTTGAAACATAAAAAAAGCAAAGGGAAATTATTATTTTACTGTTGTTGTATTCTGTGATGGACTTGCGACCTGTCCAGGTTAGCCCCGCCCCTCGCACTGTGACTGCTGGATATGGGCACCAGTGACCCCCGTGACCCTGAAAGGAAGAAGCGGGTACATTAGGAAATCTTATAATTGCTTTAAAATGGCAATTTTTATATACATCAAATACAGATGCAGTACATACTGTCAGTCTGCCCCAGGACAGCTGTGGCTACAATGAAGCTTATCACCATCAGTGTAATGCATCTTTCAGTGTAAAGCGTCTTTAAGTGTCCAAAAAAGCGTTATATAAGTGTGATTTATTATCATTATTAGAGCCTCATGAAACATTTTAGACAGTGCATTTGTTGTCACTGGCTGATATTCAGAAATAAATAAAAGTACTCTCTTGTAGGTCTGCATATTGGATCAGAACTAACACATTTTGCCTTTTCTAAAAAGCTTTAAAATCAGACAAACAACTATTGTCCTTAACATTTATGGTTTGCGTACATTTGCCTGCAGCTGAATATCAAAAAGTGACACCACCTCTGTGTACCTGTGTAGGTAAAGACTAAATAAACTTGCATGTAATAAACCAAGTCAAAGATCTGTTTTATAAAGCAAAGCAAAGGCCTGTGAATACAGAGCAGCCCGTCAGTCTTATAAATGTTGTTTCATGCAAGTCTGACAATCCTGTACTCCCTTTACCAAACACTGTGGCTAAGAACGTGTAGGAATGCACTGCTGAGGTCAGAGAGACAGAGCAGGAGGAGGGGTGTGGTGAGAGGACACTAGAGATAAAAGTCATCTTGAAAAGGAGGAAGAGCAAGCATGAAGGTGTTAGAAGATAGGGTGCAGGGGAGACAGGAAAAAGCAGGAGACAAGGAGCAGACAGTCAAAGCATTTTACATCACAACTTTAAAATGTAGCTGTCAGAGATCAGTTTGTTTACTTTAGCCGGCATTGGCATGATAAGATAGCAGACCAAACTGACATGTTTTTATCAAACTCAAATTTACAGAATTTTACAAAAAGATGGCAGTTAGTTAGCTGCGATTTTTTTCTTCTTCTGTTGAACAGAAAGGCAAGTTTCTTAGCTATAAGCAAACATACCGAGTAATGGATGGTGAGCTATTAGTGTTGATCTATTACAATTTTGTTTAATATTTAACAAAAGAAAATGGGCAGCACAGTAGTCAGAGCGGCCACATTACAGCAAGATGTTCACATGTTAGCTTTTTCCCTGGGACCTTTCATCTGTGGAGTTTGCATATTGTCCTCGTGCAAGTGTGGATTGTTTTCTGGGTATCCTCTGCAAAATGAGGTGAGTTGTTGATCAGTGTTAAGGTCTCCATACGTTTTAGGTCACCGGGGAGGGGTGAGGTATTCTGGCAGGATGAGCATGTTTACACGCATAAGATACAGTATCCACAAACCTGCCATTCCACTTCTAAGCTCACACACTACTATGCACATTCACAACATCAACCGTTGCCATAGAAAGAACACGCTCCACCGCTTTACTCTTTCATTGTTATTCTCTCCTCTGCTTTCTCCTGGTGTCCTATTCTCAAGAAATCCATACTCTTGGCTCTGTTTTCTTGTTTGCTAGTTACTCAAAGGTCTCCGTATTTCAGTCCTATGGTGTCTAATGTTGCCTGCCCTTTTTACTATTTCCCACTCTGGGATATTTTGATAGCTTCAGTAGGGTCTCCAAAGCAGTTCTGTCTATTGAACAGAGTCTTACATGTAAAATAATGTATAAAAAAATGCAAGTCAGTCCTTCATCATGTCTGAACGTTTGAAGTTATTACTATAATATGACTGTAAATAGTTAAGCAGTTGTTTAATTACTGGTCCGAGTAAAAAGGTGAGGCCTCAGACATACAGCTTATGTAATGACAAGAAGGTTGGGTTTAACTGTGGAATTGTTTAGACAGCTGATGGGAGAGGACGTGATATCTGTGGAATAAATTTCCCCCCGGTTTACTTACTGTGTTTAGGGTGTTTAGAGCAAGCAGCAGGTTTTATTTATCCATGCCTGACTGTGTGAGGGATTACCCTTAGGAGAGACACATGCAGCATGTGTGTGTGTGGGTATTTGCTATTCTTGTGTGGTCATTTTTTGGCATTATACTATAGTGAGGACATTTTGCCTTGTCTACACAAGGGAAAATATCATTTGTGGGGTTAGTGTTAGGGCTAATGTATGAAGTAGGTGAAGGTTAGGTTTGTACCTGTGAGGTTAGGTTTAGTGTCAGGGGTCAGGGTTAGGCTGTAGAGATTAATGGACGTCAATGCAAGTCCTCACAAAGGTAGTGATACATGACTGTGTGTGTGCATGTGTGTGCATGCTGCACTCTGAAATATTTAAAAATTGCCCAAAAGTGGCCAAAATCTGATTTTTCTGGTTACATACAGCTCATATCTGATTTTTGTTTTGAATTGCTGTCTGAATGAGGCAAATCAGATTTTTAAACATTGGATGGAAGACACATGGCAGATAATTTAGTTGGCTCTGATCGCATAACTTCTGAACGGATTCACACATGCTAGCATGTGTAGCATCCATTTTAATTTCTATGAACAGTGTTACGTGAGAGACACCTTTTCTTTTGTACATGCAGGTCACATCAGGACTTACGGACATCTGGAAACAAAATAGCTTAAAGTGGGTGCAAACAAGTGTACAACTACATAAATGTTCACCTTTCTGTCCATGCATGGAAGTCCCCGCTGCACAGAGTTATGACACTATTGAGGAAGCAGGCCACACTGAGTTGATGGTGACTTCCTCATTCACACACACACAGAAACACTCATAAACACAAACACTCACGCTCCACCACCCGCAGCTGCTTTTTTTTTTTTTGCCACAACAGTTCATCCATCTTTCTCCAAAAACAAATGAGTTCCTTTGGCATGACAGGCAGACAAAGAACAGACAGGGACTGACCTGCGTCATAAACCTCAGCATGAAAATGCTCCTTCATTACCCTTTTCAGCACTCATTCATGGCTGCAGGCTGGTTCACAGACTGGTCTTAAACCTGGCTCCACATGACCATTCTCTTATGAATTGCACTGCTAGCATTTGTCGTGTTAGATTTTACCTCGTGTGTTTTTCTTATATTTATATCTCTTACAATGTTTTTGACCTGAACTATGTACTTGCATTTGTATCAGTTTGCATGAATCAGCGTAAGGCAGCTAAAATTAGTGTATTCAAAAAATAAAGTTGGCATTTTGCATTGCAACAAAGGTAACTTTCAGCGACAAGCTAACTTTGCACACAGTTTAAATTGACCCAAAAATGTTGAAAGTGTTTTCTACGTGCATTTGTTTTCTGCAGAAATCTACCATTCATGCTGACGCTTTCATATAGAACCCATTTGGAATCTATCTTTAATGCTGTACATTTATTTGTTTTTTTCCTTTTGAAATTATTGGCAGAGGTTTCCTATTGACTACATGTACGGTCTTGTGTTTCTTTTAAACTTTTCTTTATAAATTAAAGTTTCAACCCACACAGAAAAAAAATGAAGCTACTTATTTGAGGTGAAGATATGAATAATCCATGACACTGAACTCAAATATTGCTCAAGTGTTTAAAGAGCAATTAAAATGACAAATGAGAGTATAAATGTTCCAATAACACATCATTATGTTCTAAAAGATGAGCACTTAGGATGTCAATTTTATAACTTGTCTGTCAGATGAACAAAGCAGCTCATGCATTACAGAACAGTTACAGAATGTGCAGGTAGTTGACCAAACTAACCATGCTGACAATATATATTTTTTTACACCTATGTAAATACTTCAGATTCTGTTTATACAGCCGTAGTAACATAGTTGTAAATAGTATGTGGAGTGGGATTGAGCAGTGTGTGTTACAGTCACAGAGAAACTTGTTTTGTTCAGTGAGTTTGTAAAAAAAAAAAAGTGGGTTTCAATGGCAGATAACGACATCTCCAGTTTTACTTTTCGGCTTTGGAATTTGTGTGCTGTACCCAGGAACAAGTTTTTAATGTCCATTGTTTGTGTTAATGAAGATGCTGGTGTTTGTCTACTTCTGTTGTGTTTGCTGACTTGTGGCGTTTTAAGCAGCTGTATAAACGAGTTAGTGTTTATGTTCTTGTTGAAGGATGGAAATCAGCAGCAGAACATTCAACTGTTTGTCTTTTACCTGACCAGCTGTATTGTGTTGTCATGGACTGAAAGAGTAAAAACTGGACATATTACTCAAATCAGAGTAACAATTTATTGTAACAGAAATAAATTTATGAAATGCTGTTTTGAAATGGATTATAACCAAAAAAGCTTGTGTATTTAGTAAAGATAGTAATGAAAATAACCAATAACCACAAATCCCCCAAAAAACATGTTCTCTTTTTTTTAAGTTAATTGTGTTTTATACTAGTTAAGATGAGAAGTCTGAGCAAATGGGAATTTGAGACTTCTCCATGACAATTAAGAAAACAATATATTCAAAAAAGAAAATCTATTGGCACAGTTAAAAGCTGCACTGAAATGAACTGTTCTGTCTGTAGCTACTTGTGTCTACTGAAACAAAATTCCCACTTCTTAGAAAAAGACCCTGCATTAATTGTTTTTCAGTGAAAATGCAATTCAGTGAAGAACAGTCCTTTAAAGTGTGACAGTGAAGCACGCAGAGGAATTTGTTTATATTTTCTGATTGAGTGGTAGAAATCTTCATACTGAATATTCTTGTATCATCCACACAGATGTCCTAAAACAAAGAATAAATTAACATTTTGACCCTTAGTGACGTTTACTAAACTGAATGTTTGTGGTGATTATGATCTATTCCACTCAATCAGTAACAAATGTTTCCCTCAAACAAGCCCTTTTTTTTTCAAACTCAATTAAGAGGGTTAGGGTTAATTAGTTTAATTTTGGTCAACACCAAATCTCTTTTGGGTAGAGGGTATTGTCAAGCTCATTATAAATAACCTGGTTTTTCATGGTGCTTGGCCCAGGGTCATGTTTTATTCTCTTCAGCTGTCTATTCAGTGTTCATCTCTCATTCTCACACGCTTACACAAAGCGAGTTTGTGCACAAAAAGATGTTTCTGCTTTAAACAAACCATTTTTTCATTCGAAACAATTGTGCTTTCATGGAAATGGTAAAATGTAAAGCCAAGCAATGTGGCACAGGGCTGTAAAAGAAAAAAAAAACAGTTTAAAGCTTTTGGTAAAACATGTTTTTACGCAATTGAGATGTTTTTTATTTTTTATTTAAATGCCTTTCAGTTGTGGTTAATTAAAGCGGATCATCGTGTGCCAATAACTAAACAACTGCACTATTTTGTTCCCATCACTTCTCTTTGAGATTAAGACTTGGGTTATGATTATAAACATGAGACCATCAGGTCTGTGGCACAGTGTGGCTGAGAAACAAATAGACGAAATAGACGTGATGAGCAAGTTGGTTATTTTTATGTAATTTCCTCTTATTGCAATCATTCAGGACAGCCACACTTCCAGTCTAAACATTACCATCATTCTCTCCAGTGTCACAAACACAAGAGCACCCTGGAAACATGAACAGCATTCAAAAGAGGAGTGGGAATCACAGCCCCCCTATTAAATCATTCCAGTCATCGGTGACTGAGCCATCCTGTTGTTGACTGCTCTCTGCCATAAGCACTGACTCACTACTTTATGTTGTGTGTACACACTCAGACAAACGCACATCCATCTGTGTTTTCACTGAGATCTCAACAACACCTTCATCATCAGGTGAACCGGAGTCCACCTGAGTCTTATATAAGTGTGTGTATACTTCATGACAGATGTGGGTAGCTGTATGTTTGCTTTCAGAGAGGACGTGAGGAATATCACAACCCCCCTTTAAACCGCCTGTTCTCTGACTTCACTCAGATGTAAATGTTTATGTGATGTGACTCCTGGAGACAGGTGACGTCATGAATATTATGTTTTGCCAGAACTTTTAAATCATACAGGTCACAGTAAGCATGTCTGTGAATGCATTATAGAACCACTGCAGTTTAAAGCACCTTAGTAACATCCTGTCATTCATATGTTGAAACAAAAAGAAACTTTACTTGTTGTGGAGACCAGATTGTAAAGATTAATTGCTTATATAATAAACCAACTGAAGTGGTTTTGTACATTAGTCTAGAGTGACAAATGTCCTGTTGCCACTTTTAAAACCTAATCGCGTTGTGTTACTATACTTTTTTCATTTATTGGAGTCTTAAGATTCTGAAATACTTTATTTGGTTTGTTTAATCTTTTGAACATTAACAAAGGTGTAAAGACTCAAGATAAAGTCACTGGTGCCACTGGACAGTCATTGTTGTAATAAAAAGTGTTGATCACCTCCTCCAAAAAAGGTAGATTTGTCATTTTACAAGAATTCTGAAACATGTTTCCAATATGCAGGAAAAAAAAGCTATATAAAATTATTTAAAAGTTAGAAGAAATCTTTTTAAGCTAAAATGCAGAACTACTTGAAACTCACGGGTGCAACATTTTATTTCAGGAAGTGATAAATACCAAAATGCTATTAAAAAACTTACATATTGCCACTGTTGAGCAATATTTCAGTGAGCAAGTAGCATGGTGCAAGTCATCTCACAGAAATCTTTCAGCATCAAATTTAATGTCATTAGGACATGAATAATGCTTTATGTAAGAGTTAAGTGTTAGACCACATTTAAGAATACAAATTACTCTATGATGAGACAATTCTGGTTTTATAACTGGGAATTCAAGTGTCTTAAAGGCTATTATTCATCTATATATATATGTTTTTATTTGCAGTAATAATATATTTGATCAGTATATCTCTAAAGTGAAATTAAAAGTTAGAACTTGAACATAAACAGGTCTGGACGTCTGTCCACCATGTGTCTGTTGCAACAAACCAGGTTGTATTTTTGTGTGTGAACGTCATCTCGAATTAAATACACAAAGGGGGCCAGCTGACTTGTCCAGCTTTAGGTTACATTTCACCACTTCTTGCTTTTGAATTATCAAGTGTCAGTCAGGTGTTCTTGGGGGGTTAAAGAAAGCTGGAGGTTTCAATAAAGGGTCACTGACATGTTGGTTGTTTCAGAATAACCTGCAAGACGTTTTAATCAATTACTATGTTAAAGAACAACCAGAAAGAAGAAATTCCAAAGCAGAAAGTTTTTGAAGAACGTTACTCGTATGTAAAGTTTTGTTAAATTGGATCTCACATTTTAGAGATGATAGACTTGGTTTCTGCTTGTCACCAGTGTTATAAACAAGCTGCTGGGCCAAGTATTTACCCTACTCAGATTTTTTTTATACCTGCTGGCACTCACTCCTCCAGCTCCTGGCCAAAGGAGATCCACAGCTTCATTTTAGAGAAAATAACCTCTTGTGTATATATGTGTGTGCAGAGCTTATTTCATTTCACTTCACATTCAATTGTCTTGTTGGCTCGCTGCCTGTCAGTTTGTAAACAGAAAATGAAGAGTTAAAAAGCCAAAGTCCTACAAATATGTGTAAAGCTAACAGCAAAAGCTTCATATTTAAAACTGTAAAATATTCACAACAATACAAAGTAGAAATTTTCTGTGAAAACTGCCATCCAGGATATAATTATAGTTTCAAAAATGATTTTAAGGTTAAATTTTACAAAAAGTTAGATGCCACAGTGTCGTGTCGCATGTCTTGATTTTTTCAGAATTTAGCCTAGAATCAATTAGAATATTTTGTTTAAGTCTTAAATTCTCCAAAAGCTGTTTTTTCTTATGCTTTTAGAAGCAAATGGGATCAGTTTTTCTTCAGTAGTGACAAGTTGTCCTCCGTGGATTTATCAAATCTACTTGATAAGTTGCGTTGAAGATATAGACAAATGCGTTTTCTCTGATGTCAGAAACCTATTATCTAAGCAAGTTTAAGATTCAGCCACTGTCAGCTTGTTAATTTTGATCTAAAATAGACAAGTAAAAGGTACTTTGACATTTCTATATAAAGATCAACTAATGTGTTTACCACTTTTCATATAATCTGGATCCAGCATGACTCAGTTTACTTCAGCTTATTAATTTAGCACCACTTTACAACACAAGCCATCCCAGAGTGCTGATAGAAAATGTAGTTCAATCCAGTTTCACTGCAATTATTGTTCTCTTATTTTGCTCTAGAGGAGTTTAGTCCATGCCTGGTTTTGGTCACAACCTGCCACAGAAATGGAGAGCAGGTTTAGAAAGCTGGAAGCATGCAGTCTGCAAGTATTTGAATTATGCCATTGACGTCAGCACAGTCATAAAGTAGACGGCTGCCCTTCCCCTGAAGTATTCCCTTGCCAGCAGGCCTGTTTAGCTCTGTGCAGATGGATTCAAACCCTCTCTGCTTCACAGACAGCCCTTTTTGTTTGGGTATTTGGAAAGCTTTTGGGATCCCCCACCCACCCCATTAAAATACACCAACCCTAATGTGTCCTCTTTCTATAGCAACACAAAAAGTGTTCTTTTTAAAATCAAACCAACAGAAATACAGACAAACAAAACAGTCAAGTCACAGTTTGGGTATTATTCTACTGTAAAGTGTCTGATTTACGTACTGTATTTATCAACATTTTTTGGCAAAGTTGGGCTTCGAATGTTTTTATCATTGTAGAAAGTTGTTGGGTCATGAATTAAATGTCAAATTAGCTGAAACTTGGAGTAATTCTGTGTTTCATTTAGTTTGATTTAGTCAGTACAGGCAACCACATTCTCATCTTGCGTGCTCACCAGTACCAATGGTATTTATTGGCTCTATTGAACTTTTGTGATGTGGTCTGAGGAGGCATGCTTGTAAACACACGAACGAAGATGCACTGACTTAGACTGACATATGTCTTGCATCCTCATGAAGGCATGCTGTTTGGGGTCATTTGAGGTGAGTTTCAGCTGCTCTTCATGTGGTAATGTAGACACTTGTCTTTCAGTACTGCATGCAAATATCTGCTGTTTTTCCTGGTGATTAGTCTCTGGCTCAGTTTAAAAACAGGGAAACTAATTACAGTCAAAATAATGTTAATAGACCGGTAATATTTGCTCTTCACAACATTTCAACTAATGCTTAAAGCATTTCAGAACTTAATGGTTATCTTACTGAGGTTGTTCACGTCTACAGTAAAAAGTAAACCAATAAATAGATTTTAAACTCATGTAAAATGTACACTGTGTAATTCCTGACAGCTCTAGGAATCTTGCATCCTCTTTGAATTCAGACACATCATCAAACCAGCTGGAACCCCACTGGAATGCTAAGCAGACATTACTTTAAAACTTTGAGAGAAGAAAGAACACCATCAGTGACAGAAGGCGAACTGCTTTCAAGGTTCTGCTCGTCCCTGTTAATCAACTCAAGAGGTAAATGTCAGTCAGCATGACAACGGGGTCTATTCATTTAACTTTGTTCCCAAAGTGGAAGTTCATCTCAGGTAAACACAGACAAAGCCTTGTCTGTTGGCATGTTTGCGTAGATGTTTCTTCTTTACCTTTGTTTAAGAAAAGTAGAATTTGCAAATAGACAATAAAAGGGAAGAATATATGCAAGTTTGGGAATAAAACTTTATGAAGAGCGACATGGAGCAGCTCAAGGACAGTGTTGTACTCAAAGGTCTTGTGAGCAAAGTTACTGATAGGACAGTGAGCCTCATTGACGTCTGTGTTATCAAACAGAGAAAAGATAAAAAGCCAAAACTGATTTTTTACATCAAAACATGATGACTGTTCCGATAGCAGAGAGTACTGTCTGTAAGACCCTGAGATACATGCCTGAGGCCTTTAGTGAACCTTCAGACCCTGTGCCGTCTCTGAACAATCTTAACTCCTCTCATCGTGTTCCTCACATTTACGTCTCTCCTGCGTTAGTCACTCTATCTCTCAATGTGCTGACATTGTCTATGTGGGAATTATGTGTGTGCATGTCAGTCTGATGAGCCAGGTCCTGAGTGAGTTCAAGATATTTTGCAGAACCACTTCAATTAACAAAATATACTGGAGCAGAAACGAATGTTTTTCAGGACTCTGATTATGTTTTATTTTTCTACATTTGCAAAAGAGACACTAGAATAGAAAATAAAACTGTCTAGCGTAAAAAATATTGGGAGGAACATCAAGAACCTAAATATTTCTAGAATTTAAAGCAATAATTGTCACTGTCAGAAAAAAGACGGATGCAGTGTTGTAAAAAATAACTCATCTCTTTCCCATCAAAACAGTCTCATTCCACCTGAATTCAGACAGTTTGATTACCTCAGCAGAGTCTGTCGGCTGTTTTTCCAAAGTTTTGGCACAGGATCTATTATTGCTGTCCACTCTTGGGAGTCTTTGCTGCTCAGATTTATAGTTCTCAGTACCCTCTCAGTTTTAAAGTAAATCAGACTAGATGGTGTATGGCATGGACAGGACAAGGAACAACTTTTTTAAAAGAAAGTATTAAGAATAGCCATAAAAGTGCCAATACTTCTACACACACAAATAAACACGGTTTTAACATGACCATTTAAAGTTTGTTACGCGTTTGGCTGTCATGTTGGTGTAATCGTAAGCAAATAAGACCGATGTCGAAATTAAAGTTATATTAAAGTTAATTTGAGCGCTTGCCAAGGCAAACGCCAAACACATCCCAAAGAACAGGCTGTGAGAAAATAAATCCTTTTTGTCATTGCAATTTATTTTAACCTCACTTTTCAAAAAAGTTTTTTATTAATTCATTTGCAACAGAATTTACAGTCTGCCTGGAGTTGTCAGCTTATTTGATTACATGTATTTTTGGTAAATTATTGCAAGCATACATGAAAGCTTTACCATTTCTGTCCTAGTATTACCGAAGATCTAAATTTGTAGCTTTGATAATTACAATAACGTGCTTTTTTGCAACACATCAAAATTCTTCATGTGTGAGTTAATGTTTTTGATGTTGCAGTGAAGCTTCTGGAAGGTCACCACATATAACACGCACCAGCGTCCCAGAGCAATAAATTTGCCATCAGAAGATTATATCGTCATTAAACGCCTTTCATATCATTACAACAGAATGTGCCATCGTTATTTTCCTTTGACTTGTTTATAATTTACAACCGCAGAGTAACAAAACCCTGAAATCATCTCATGAGACATATTCCACCTCCCTGTAAATTAAATAAATAAACTCTAACACAACACAGACTTATGATGTCATTTCATTGCTTCTCAGAAACTGTTTATATGACTTTCTGTAAGTAAATGTTTCAGGCTCAAAGTGAGATCTAATAAATACACAATATCTGCCACAGTCTTTCCTGGCAGTCCATTGTTCTTCACCACAATTCTCTGAAAAGTGACAGTTCAGTTCAGGTGAAGTTATATTTCAGTGTGCCTCGGCCTACACACTCTGGTGTTTGTTAGGAAGTGTTGGGTAACCACTTTAAGGTTTTCAGATCAAGTGATTCTATGCTTCTTGTATAGCCAAAAAAAAAGAAAGAAGCTAAATGCCACTCTGACAGTCTCTGTGGAACTAGAGGCCAACAACTGTCTCTGTCACCACAAGAGGCTGACAGATGTAACTGCCTCAGATTGAAATCTCAAAAGTCCATTATGTTTTTGAACACGCGTTTACCTGACGCAGCAAAAAATGTCTCTCTTTAAAAGGTTAAAGTCAAACTAAACAAAAGGAAACTCTCATAAAAGGAGAGCGAATAAAAACTAATTTGTGTTGCTCAAATTAAAACACAACTGAAAACTGATTCACTTTAAAATAAAAGGGTAAACTGTAACTCATCCACAACATAATATGTGCCTTCATTTACTCATCTACATACAAACCATACAGTACTTTACTACATCTCTGTAGAGCGAGTCTAAAATATTACAATGAAACAAACTGAGGAAGAACAGAGCTGGCCTCATATTCCTTCTAACCCTCCCTGCTCCTACAGCCTCTTGGCTCTGCCTCTCTCAGTTGGAATCTACTTAAGTGGTTATCTGTCTTTGAACACAGTAATGAGACCTTTCAGCAGATGTGTATGTACTTTGTGTGTGTGTCTGGACTGTACGTGTACGCGTGTGTGTTTCCTGTCTGCCTCGGTGGGACACTCACTGTAGGTCTGAGCGTTGATCAGAAAGGTCCTTGTGTCAGGCTGGAGGTTGTGGAAATCCCCTCCTCTGTCGTAGTGTGTGTGTGTGTGTGTGTGTGTGTGTGTGTGTGTGTGTGTGTGTGTGTGTGTGTGTGTGTGTGTGTGTGTG
>JAVKLF010000083.1:3625308-3636677 GCA_034783495.1 Millerichthys robustus | reverse complement strand
TTGAGTATTTGTTGTATTCTGTTACAGACAAACGGTTCAGTTCTCATTTTGCACTTCCCTTCTCCTTGCATTTGGCATGGTGGCAAATTGTACAGTTCTGTGCTGCATGGTGGATTGTTCTTGTTTCTGAACTTAGCGTGATATTCTTTGGCAGCTAATCCAAACATTTGATGGGAAGTGACATTCTTTGTCATTCTAATCAAATCTGCCAGTATTGTGTGCAGCCCATTCTGAGCTGAAAAATACGTGTTGGAATGACTATTTGGTATTGGTTTTCAATGTGTTGGTTTTTTTTTTTCAGCTCCGCCTCCTCTACCACCCAAGAATGTCCCAACTTCTCCCCCAAAGACTAGGACCCCCTCTGCAGATGATGCTGGTGAGACGTCAACCATCTCTTTATACCTTGAATCACATGAACATTTATTAAAGCTTTGACTGATCGTTGGTTGTTTCTGTTTTAGAAGCAGAAGCAGATGAATCAACCAGGAAACCCTCCTTAGCTGACTTGGACAACATTTTTGGACCTGAGCAGGCGCCCCCTGCTGGCGAGGAAACAAGTGACAAGTGGGTCTGCTTCAGTGAACTCTCTCCTGATGGGCCACCTCTACCAAAGGACCCCGCGCCTCCACTGCCCTCCTCACCACCTCCACCAGAAGAACCAGCACCGCCACCAGCCTCCCCGCCTCCACCTGAGTCTCCTGCTCCTCCTCTACCTCCATCACCACCTCCTCCAGAAGAGCCCGCTCTGCCTCTCCCTGAAGCCCCTCCTCCAAAAGAAGACCCTTCTCCCCCTCTTCCAACTTCGCCTCCTCCCTCAGAGGAGCCAGTTGCTCCTCCCCTCCATTCAGATCCTCCCATACCTGAAAATCCTCCCATCACCTCTCCACCTCCCACATCAACAGAGTGTAAATCACCTCTGGCCTCCTCTTCTCCTCCTCCTACCTCACTTCCTGCTGTTCCGCCTGTCCCCACCTCCAAAGACGACACGTCCGAGGCGGTGACCCCTCCCTCTGGGGAGCCTGCAGCGCACTCGCTCCCACCCCCCCTCATCCTCTCTCAGGAGGAACAGTTCAAAAACACAAACATCTCATATCCCAAAGAGGATGGAGGTGAAACTGTCCCTTCACCCAAAGATGCCAGCCAGGGCTGTCGGAGTTCACCTCCCCCACCACCTCCTCCTCCTCCAACGTACCGTGCAGTGGTTTCATCACCAGGTCCCACATCAGGCACAAACAGTGGTAAGTAGCTCATCACTCCGCCTTAAAAAAAAAAGAAAGTATTATATTTTGTCATCTAAAACAAGTTTCTTTTCTGACCCTTTTCACAAAAGAAAAGTTAAAAGATGCCAGGGATTTAAATTTTACATTTTATTTACTGCGTCTGTGTTTGTTTTTGTTCTTTTGCAGGTTCCTCCTCACCTGTCAGACCCGCCACCCCTTCGTCAGTAAACCCCACCCCGCCTCCACCTCCGCCACGCCCACCTTCACGACCCAAACTTCCACCTGGGAAACCCACAGTTGGAGAGGCGGTATGCTATTTTTTTTTATTTTAGTTTTGCATCATAAGATGTTTCAGTTCTTGAATCTCTTCATGTTCCGCTACTAATTGAGGGTTTAGTCATTCCCCCACTGCAGCGCTTCTTCTTTCCCTCATTCCCGTCTTGTGCGTGTTTTCAGAATCGACCATTCAGCCCACCAATCCACTCGGCAAGCCCTCCCCCAAATGCGCCGTTGGCTCGGGCCGAGAGCACCTCCTCGATCTCCTCTACCAACTCTCTGAGCGCCGCCACCACGCCCACCGTCGGCAAGGAGCTCTGCGTGTCGGTGTCAGGTGTGTGAAGCATCGCTGAGCTCTGCAGCTTTATGACTCTGCTCACACAGACAGAGGATTACAAAAGCCTTCCTGTTATTATGCAACATCATAATTTATTAATTGTATATGATTTGGCCATTTGCTTATGCTCGGGTTTTTGTTGATTGGATCATGTCCTAGCACTGCACATTTATTTACTAGCTTTTTAAGTGTACTTCTATGTTGACAGCTGTGGCAGTTTTTCAACAATGAATGAATTAGTATATTTTTGTATTTATTAAATAATTAAACCATCACATTGGTTATGAGGCAAAGTTATAGAGTTGGGTTCGAGCTGACACAGATGCTGTCACACATTCGGAGTGGGAGGTGAGAATGTGAAGCAGGGGTGTTTGATTATAATCCACACATGTTTGCACACAGCAGTTTGTATTGTTTGATCTAACTTTAGAGTTTGTGTTAGAGGACCATGATTGTGTGTGGATATTTGCAAATCTCAGTAGATTGTAGCACGGCTGAATCGGTTTGTCAAAAGAAATCCACAAGTATGAATAATCAGAATAGTTTCTAACATCGGTTGAACAATCATAGTGCAAGCTGAAAATTGGTTTTGTCAGATATTCATAAAATATTGGATTGGATTACTGGGATTGAGCAAAAATGTCTCTTTTCCAGTTCTAGTGTTTCTGTATTGACATTTTCATCATTTTTTTAAAATTATTCATTTATTTTTTCACAGTTTTTATGCTTGACGGAGCTCATTATTTTATTGTTTCTTTTTTTTTGTTTACCTGTTTTGCCATTTTGTCTCTATTTGATCTTGTGCTTGTCAGAAGATGATGCTTATGTAGACAAACTGCCCACCTTTGAGAGACACTTTGATTCGTTTGCAGGTACGGTAAGGTTCTCCTGAGGAAGGACAGGCTGTGTATGGAATACTGTGTTAATCAGTATGAGATAAATAAACAAATAATACAGTAAATAAGTACAATTAAATAAAAAAAAAACCTAATACATAGAAAAATGCATAAGAATAATGAAGAACAGTTATTTAACAGATCATTTTATCACTAGTGCTTTTGCTTTTTGAACACCTGTGTATAATCTAATATTTAAATTCTAAATATTAAGAAAAATAAAGACTGTTCTTTATATAGCATAATAAAAAAAGCTTTGTGATATGATTTTAAATTCTGAATAATACATAGGTATTTATAATGTGGTATAATTGTATAAATATTTCTTCATTGAATCGCTCACCTTTAAACTTGTACGTTCATGCGAGTCATTTATTTTATATGAACATTGATTAAGTATTTATCTCATATTGATTAAATGGTATTTTATAAAGGTTGTTTGAAAGGCTCCTGTGTTTTCCACCTGTTTATTAATCTGAATGTTTTTGATAAACAAAGACAACGAGCATTCCTGAGTGTTTTTAATTAGTATATTTTAAAAAGTATGGGTATTCAAACAGAGCAATTCTTTCTTTTCTCCCAAAACTATAATCTGTATTCCTTTACTAAGTTTTTAAGCTAAATGCGCAAACAATTTACAGTTAATCTGAACATGTCACACCATTGTTTAAATACCCACCTTTCACTGATTATTGTCAGTTTTTTTTTTTTTTACCAAGATATAGGCATATCACCTTTTTTCCCCCCTCAAATGTGGCAGCAGATCTCAGTGGAATCATTTTTCATTGTTTTACTCTTGCCAGCTCATACCTACCCACACATTTTCCTGACATTTAATATTGTTCACATTCTTTATCTTTTCCTACATGTCTTCTTACTCATCCCTCCTGTTTTCACTCAGTCTTTAAAGTTCAAAATAGAATCTGTCGGAGAAAGTGAAAGCCACTGAATAACCTTATTACTCAAAAGTTTCAATCTAAAGGTTTTTTAAAAAGTACTTTTTTTCCATCTGTTTGCCTGTGAGACTTTCTCTCTGTTTTATGACTGTGCACCAGTCATGCCATGTCACCATGGCAACCTCCCATCTCTTCTCTCGCGACAGTTTTTGTTTTTTATTTTGCTCAGCTCACACTCTCCCAAATACCTTTGCTTTCAGTTGTTACCCCTGTGAGTGTTTTTGAGTGTTTGTGTGCTGTGTGTCCAGTGAATGTGTGTGTAGAGCCCCTCAACAATGGATTCTTGAAATCCTCGCACTTCAAAACACACGTTGTCCCACTTAAAGTCAGATCAAAGCCTCCGCTCTGGGTGGTTTATAGTCTGGCATGAGAACCAGGTCGAATTAGACAAGCAGCTGTTTGGTATTCATGCCGTCCTCTCCGTACGACTGGAGTGCATGACACAGTCTCAAGTTTTCCCAATTTCCCAGTCTGGCTGCGACATCTCCATCTGCTTTCACACTCGAGCCCTGACTCGCGCCTTTTACACCTGTCAGTCACGCACCCTCATGCCACAGGGACCACCAGATCCCCCCAACTCCAGGGCACCTGCCTTTATGGTTTTACATAAAGAAAAAAATACATTTTCCATGTAGGTTTGCTCACTGTGGAAGGCACCAGGGGGAAAAAATCAACAGCAACATTTTTCTGCTCAAAGTAAAATAAGACAATTATTCTCTTCAGTCCATCCAAATATTTTTAACTTTATTTGTGGTTTTTTTTTTTTTTTAAAAGAAGCTTTTGTGACGTGTTTGTCTGATGTCGTCATCAGTCATTTTGTTTTGTTTCAGATCTTTGGCTTTGCAGAAGAAGGGTGTTAGCTAATTTTTGACTTTATGTTTCATTGCATTTTTTTAATAGAGGACCATTTTACTGCTAGCGGAGAAACTTGCCTTTTCAACAAGCGAAGTTCTAAGATATTTGTAGGTGAAACTCTTGTTTGCTGACTTACAGGCTGGCAGAGAGAGTTTTTTACTGAAGTTTAACAGGAATTTTTGAGATGTGGGAAGCAACATTTTTCTTTGCTTCATCCGTTTCTGATGCTGGATTTAGTCTCATGGCTGCCATCTGCAGGGCATTTCTGTGCATAGCAGTCATCCTCCAACTCTTTCAGAATTTGAAAGGTGGAAGTTTGCTGGAAAACATAAATACAAAAAGGTAAAGAAAAAGGTGTAAAGAAAAGCTTCCCAGTGTGAACAGCATGGATGATGCTGAGTAAAGCAGTGGGTGTAAAAGCCTTTTTGTCCCGGTTTCTTGCCTGTTGTCCTTGAAACGGGCACGGTATCGTGCCTCGAGACGATCTTTTGAGACTCCATTACCTCACTCAGCTCAGTCCATTAAAAATCATTGTTTCCAACATCCAGCTGCACACATCTGGCCCAGCCTTGTTCCATGCATGCAGGCATCCTCACAAAACCATCCCACGTCACGCGCCCCCTCCTCTCTTCCCGGCCTTCACTTCACCGTGATGTCCGATAGACCTACCATGTGAGACTCATGCTTCTGTCCTTCTCTCCCCTCCACACCCACCTCCCTCCCCTGTCATCCCTCTACCTCCTCGTCCTTCTCTCCTGATCCCCCCCCCACCTCGTCCCTTCCACTGCCCCTCCACCCCACACAGAGAATGACCAGCCATCCCTTGTTTGGTTTGACAGAGGGAAGTTTTATTTAACCTTTGAAGGTAAGTTTGCTCTGCACGAGGGTAGCGTGCACGAACAGTTACACTCTTCCGAGGCTCCTTTGTGCAAGCTTCGCCCCTCTTCTGCCCTGTCCTTTTTTTATCGCTCCTTCCCTCCTAACTTTCACTGTGCTGACTTGTACCTAAGCCTCCCCTCATCTGCACTTAAATATCTTGTGTAATAGTTTGACCTTTTTTGTCTCTGGATGTTTTTTCAGCCCTATTTTATCTGCACTGGCTTGCCTTTTTCATTGAAGGGTCATCTTTTCTTGTGCACTTTACTAATCACTTTGTTGTTACTTTTTCCCTGTTGGTCTTTTTTAGCTGTTTTGGTTTCTGATTTTCCCTGATCTTGTCCGAGTACTTTAGCTGTACAGCTGAAATAAGCATGCCTTTTTCCTTGTCTGCCTCTCACTTCTTTCTCATCCAGCAATGTGTATTCAGAGAAAAGCAAGCATTGCAGTGTAATGTAGGAAATATACTTTAAATAAATCTGTCTGTACTTTCTAAAGTTTTTGCAGTCAAAAAGCAGAGAGAAATGTGTCCTTGTCTTATATAATGTGTTTTACTAACACTGGTTTCTGTGTTCATCTTTGAATAAGTGTAGATTTTCATTTTATTGTAGTTTCCACCCATTTCATCCCCATTTCATCCTTGCACTGTTGGACAGGAAGAGTATAAAACCCTGGCTGAAAGTTTTGATATTTATATAATATTTCAATTTAATGGTTTCTATTAACGCATAAAATACAACAAATATGGTTTTATCCAATCTGTAGCATCAGAAAAAGGAGCAATGATCAAAATGTCACTTGTTTGCTAACTTTATGGCATTTGAAATTAAAACACGTGTGCATGTTTGTTTTGGTTTTAGGCTGCTCTCGAGGTCCTAGTCCTCTCACAATGGGAGCTCAGGACACACTCCCCGTGGCTGCTGCATTCACGGAGACCGTCAACGCCTTCTTTAAAGGAGCCGACCCCAGCAAGTATGTAAAAACTCATATTCCAGATTAAAACTTCATTCACCATCAGGATTACAAAACATATCATTTTTTTCTGGTTTCTGATGAAGTTTTCCAACAGTAGCTTGTTTTTGTGTTTGCCTTTCTTTAATCTGAGTTGGAATGTGTGAAGTTTTATGAAGTTTTTATGCATGTGTCTCATCATGCTAACCCTTTAATACTGTAATCATGTTTAAATCATCACTTGCAGACTTTGTTTTTTTCCAAAAACAATCTCGATTGCACCATCTCAGATTTATCAGTTGTTTAGAAAGTCCAACATATAAATAAAAAATCTGAGAAAGTAACATAGTTTAAGCTGATTTTGTGCATATCCCTTCCCCTCCTCTTCCTCTCAGGTGTGTTGTTAAAGTCATTGGTGAGATGGTTTTATCGTTTCCGGCGGGAATCACGCGGCACTTTGCCAATAACCCATCCCCCGCAGTGCTAACTTTCAGCATAACCAACTACAGCCGATTGGAGCAGGTGCTGCCTAACCCCCAGCTGCTCTGCTGGTAATGTCTTCATTGTTTACTCACCACCCAACACTACAGCAAAGACAGGCGACTGACCTGACCTTCCTGCGTTTACATAAAACATTTTACAGTGGTCGCTTCGTGTGACTAGTTTAAATCACAAACCCTTATAACCAGGGATTTCAGGTTTTACACATTGGATTCTAAAGCTGCAGGAGCGCAAGACAACCCCAGCGCAGACTGATCATTTTCACGTGTCGCGCGAACGAGTGATGCTTTTATCATCGTTTACAAACGGGATGCCCTCCGTTCCCACGGGGATGCGCCGTGCGTGGAACATCACATGAAAACGACTTGAGCAGCCGTAGTCTCAGGGTGCTAAACTATTTTTACAATGGGGTTATATGTCAAAATTTACCGTATATATATATATATATATATATAAAAAAAGACCTGACATGATGTGAGTAAGTACTCTCAGCTACTACCAGTCTACTTCTGTGAGTCAGACTACCAGCAACCCCGGTTGCATCTAAAGTCAAGAGGAGATCACAAAGCTACTGCTGCTCCCACTCTGGCTTACAAAGCAGGATGTATTTCTTTTTACTGAAATGTCACACTAAACATTGATCCACCTGCATTTGACTCACAGGCTCAGTCCCTTCTTCACCTCCTCCACCGTCTCTGTGACATCTGTAAGGATTCTTGCTTATGAATTATGATTATTAATATTTAATATTCGGGGCACCACTCTAATTTATAGTTCTAGAGAAAACTTAATTGGGCAATATTAATGTGTCCGTAAATAATTGTAATTGCTATAAAATCTCTGAAGTCGTAAGATCTTTTAAAGACAAAGTAATTTCAACTTTCACATCAAGACAGACAACAAGTTGCGTTATGGTTGATATAATGAAGTATAATTATTTACAGAATAAAGAGACGCCAGATTATGACAAATATGGAATTGTGAATATGGAAGACATGACCGTATTTGACAAACAGCATTAAGTGACAGGTTTATCTTGTAGTTGTGGTTTAATTTCGGCAGAGGGAAAAATGAAATAAAAATAAAATAAAACCAAAATAAAAGGGAATGATAACTTGATTGTAAGAGCAAAGTTACTTGGCTAAGTTCTGATTCTAAGGCTCACGCAGAGGGAAGCTACGCTGCTACAGCGCTCAGACCACGTGTTCACCAGCTTAAAGATTCTGCCTTACTCAATTCTCGTTGTCTCGTCAGCGCTGAATTTGGTACCAGCTGCGGGGGGTTGCCTGCTGGTCTGAGTGGCGAACTTTGGCGGGCCTCGGTCCTCAGTACTTAGGCGACAATCGAGTCCACAAAATCCGGTCCGGACGGTAACTGACTGTGGCTGGGTTGCAGAAAAGGGCAGGCTGGTTTCAACGCTGGAACGGGTTTTGTGAATTCAGAAGCTGTAGCTCGGTTCTCCTGAGTCTGGTGGTTCGGTTCTGCGCAGCGACTCTTCTCAGCATGGGTTCCTTAACTCGTTCAAAAATGGTTTATCGTGCACGTGAATGCAGGCTTCTACTTTGAGTTACAAAAAGGTTAATCTAATGACTCTACATCTCGGAAACTTTCATGAAACTCTGAATAGAGTCTGAATAGACTCTGGCTATCTCATTTCTTGTTTTTCTTCATTTCTTTCCAAACTTTCTTCAAAATCTCTGGAAATCTCAAAAACCCTAAAAACTTCTGGTGAAATTCAAATTTGCCTCGACTTTTGAAAACTCTGGCCGGAGGCGCGGTCAGCCTGGCTCGGCCAATCAAGAGAGAGATGGGCTGGTCAAAGGCGTGCTCTTTGAGTTACTGCTTCCGTTGTGGGAAGGACAGAGGTGGGGTTAAATTGATGTCTCAGAACATACACACACCTACACATAATCATTTTAAATGGATAAAAGAATAAAATAGGAACATAGTACAAAATTAAAGACCTTAAACATACTTTTTGTCATTCATCAAGCATGTTGGTATTTACAACAGCGTCACTTTCTCTGGACTTCACGAAACCTGTGAGGTCATTTGAAGAGAAATTAAAACATTAAACAGTCAGGACTTGTTTGAGTTGAGGCCAAAGTGCACTGGTATTCCTAGGAATAGAGAGATCCAAATTACACAGTCAGAACATTATTTAATCCAAAGGATTCCGTTGGTTACTTTAAAATGAGAGAAACGGACAAACAGGAAAAGAAAGTCTCTTTGTTTCAATGCCCATGTGGGGTAGTTCTGAGTGTTTTCACTCACTCGTTTTCTCTTTAACGTTGATATACATCTATAACAGCCTTCCTTACTGAGGAGTTGGCTACAGCGGGCAGCAGCTCGAAATTTCACTCCAAGCTCACATCAAACTCTGAGAGCCCTGCTTATAATCTAATCTAACCTCAGAATTCACCCGGAATGTTTAACAACAATGCAATAATTCCACTAAATCTTCTTGAAATCGAATCAAATGAATGGATTTGTTTTGCCTTAACTTTAACAATTAAGAAATAAATGTAACTTTTACAATGTTGTTTTAAAGACATGGATTTTTCAGAATGCTTTTTTCTTAATCAACTGGGTTTTTCAGTTTAAGTTGTATTTTTTTTTAACATCTCAGAGTTAAAATGTTTGTTTTCACTCTACACATTCAGCACATCACATGGTGGTAAAATGTGAGCAAGTTAAACACAACAACTCGGTGGGTTAAGAACATGGAAAAAAATACAGTTTGTAACACAAAAGGAAGCAAAAAAAACTAAATGCATTAAAAATGTGTTGATTAGAGGATGAAAAATTACCTTAACTAATATTTTTAAAAATACATATTTATGTATTTTCTGTATGAATGTAAAGCAGAAACGCTGCTTGAATATGCTCTTTTAAAAAAATCAGTTTCTTTATATTCTTTGGTTAAACCCATTAAAACCTAAAAAGCCCAATGTGTTCTGGTGCTTTTTTCAGTGCTGTTGCATCAGATCCTAAAGGGTGAAACAGTGACCACTGAAGATGAGCCGGCTTTAATGAGCTCATTTTAAACAATCAGACTGAGTCATCATCAAGTCATCTGGATTTTCAGATAAATTAAAGCCTATGAGTCATCAGGATGACAAGCCCTTTAAATATCGAGAATATATTAAATAATGAGACTAGGAAATTCATTCAACCTGAAACAAAAAACATAAATGCAACAGTGTTTTTTTGTCTTTTATTGCTTCCCTTCAGGAGACACAGGCCAGCTGGATAACTTTAGATACAGAAATGAAGCAGAGTTCAAATTGACATGAATCACATTCTACAATTAAACCAGTTTTTGAGACAGACTTGTTTAACATTTGCCACAACCTCAAGCACTCAAAGTATGAAAAAGTTTATTTGTTTTAAATTACAGGGCGGGGAAAAAAATCATTGGAAATAAGTTTGTTTTTGTTTCACACCGTGCTGTTTGGAACTGCTAACTTCTACATCTTCCTCCACCGCACAGCGACAGCACCGCCGAGGCCAAGGCTGACGCCAAGGACTTCTGGGTGAACATGCCAAACCTGATATCACATTTAAAGAAGGTGGCAGAGCAGAAGCCGCAAGCGACTTACTACAACGTGGACATGCTGAAGTATCAGGTTAGTTCAGCGTTTGAACTAATATTTGACTGGGAAGTTATTTTCCTGAATGTGTTTTGGAAGGACTTAACGAGAACGTGTTAAATAAATAAATTATGCGACCAGGTATTGACGCAGGGCCTCCAGTCGACTCCTCTGAACCTGGCAGTGAGTTGGAGGTGTGAGCCCACCAGCACTGATCTGAGGATAGACTACAAATACAACGGGGAGGCCATGTCGACGCCGATGGCCCTCAACAACGTCCAGTTCCTCGTCCCTGTAGATGGAGGGGTTTCAAAACTCCAGGCGGTCTTACCACCTGCTGCATGGTACATTACATGTCACCGTGTAATTTTGTTGTTTTTTTGCACCTGGAAAATCTGCTGAATAGAAGAGTTTTAGTCATTTTTATTCAAATACCAAAAATAATTCTAAGACTAAATCAATGCATCCAGTTAAATATTCTCCATTTCTTCTTCAGTGATTTTATGTCTGCTTCTTTATGATCTTGGCAGGAATGCAGAGCAGCAAAAAATCCTTTGGAAGATCCCTGATATCTCCCAGAAATCTGAAAACGGAGGTACGGTCACAAGCTGTGGAAGAAATGTGGAGCAAGCAGTGGTTTTAGATAGAAGCAGAATATTTAAGCTTTTTTAACTCAGCAGGAACTATATTCTTATGCTGTAATCAATGCTATGTCTAAGTTTAGAAACCAATCGAATCTACACAAAGTGATGCAGCATGCGAGCAGATGCGCCTAGAATTCTTCTGACAGAGTTGAACTAGATGTATTACCGGAGCAGTTAATCAGGACAAAGTGGAAAAGGTCAGACACTTTAAAGGGAACAGCTTCTTCTAAGGTTATCATCGCCCTCCTGTGTCCGACAGCAGGT
>JAVKLF010000083.1:3535383-3553954 GCA_034783495.1 Millerichthys robustus | reverse complement strand
CAGCTTAAAAAACAAAATGAAACCATGGATGCTGAGGCTATTAGTTGTTTTGAGTGTTTTATTGTATAAAATACGCTTGTTATTTAATGTGGTAACACCAACAGGTTCATGCTAAGAGTGTAAATTCAGACAGATCCTATCCACCGTTAAGACAACATTTGGATTGGATGTAAAACATGAACTTATAATGCATAAAGTTTGTTTTTTGGAACCAAATGTGACCTTATTCAGACAAGGAGCTTGAGTTGAAGTGATATTTAAAACCCAATTTTATAAAAACACACACCTTCGAGGCTTAATATTGGTAAAGTATTCAAATGAAACACCAAACACATTCTCTTAACATTTAGGTCAGAGTAGAATTTGGTAACATTTACACATTTCCTCATAAATGAAAGAAAATGAAAACTACTCTTTTTTTTTTGTGTGTGTGTTTATATTTCTCAAACTCCTGGAGCAGACATTAGCAACACGTGAGCAACAAAAACAACAACAACTCATTAGTGTTTCTTTTGTGTGGTCGCTGAATCACTATGAACCGTCAGGAGACAGAGCAGACCTTTAACCTCACTGTTTAATTGTTGCACATGAAGCTCGGAGCTCCGGTGGTCCGCAGCGCCTCACGGGTCGACGCAAAGTCACTCCCCCCACATCTCCCAGTCTCATCTAACTGCCACCTTCATCACCTCAAGGACAATCTGAGCTGGGATGATTCATCTGAGCTGACTCATGGCTGATGTGTAAACTCTGTCACTTGCTTACTTTCTCTTGTTTGCAAGCAGACAATTCAATTAGAAAAATAAATCAGATTGAGTCTGAAATGAATGACAAAAGAATTCTCCTTAACAGTATTTTGATCACAAAGGGCCCATAAGCTCGGTCATTGGAGGAACTTGGTTCAAAGTTGAGCTAGCTTTATCTGTTTGTTTGTAGATTTTGAAAACTAACCTGAAACAACGCTCAGCAACACGCTACTTGGCGAGCCAGTTGAGGTTAACTCTTACCGCCAGACGGCCTTCGAGGTTGTGATTCGGTTAAGTTCTTGAAGTTGCATTGAGAAGGATGTAGGAGGTTTAATTCGGAGAGCTTTGTCTCCAGTGCGATTGTGTTGCCTCCCTCCACACTGATGGAAGCAGGAGGTGAGTCACAGCACAGCTCATCCTGCCACGGGAGGTCCAGGATTCTTGGAGGAAGAGAGGCTCCAGGCTCTGGCTCCAAACATCGTGCACCTGAGAGATAGACAGTCACTAAGTCTAAACTAAATTTAATTTTCGCATTAAACACGTGAATGCTTTTTCCCTTGGAAAGTAGTCCTTTTTTTAAATGAATATTTTTGTTATCAACATTTGTATTTCGTGATCAGCATAGAGGACATCCCATAAGATGAATTTTTACAGCTGGAAACTCACCATGAGATATCAGAACAACCAGTATCACGACCGACAACGTGGCTGACCAAACCCTGCAAAGACAAATAACAAAAACGTTGAATAGAAAACCAGGAGAATGACACACTATAAACTAAAATACAGAAAAGACATGAAAACAGTTCATTGGAACGATCGAGGGAAATAGAATCATAGGACTGATGTAGATTTATGAACTAATCTGACTGGGAAAGGGGAATAGGCTCAACAAGTTCTCCAAAACATCCATGCTTTATGACAAACAACAATGAAATGGTTGCCCAAGACCAGGCATTAATGTGAAAACTGTGGGAGGTTACGGCAGGTGTGTGTCACTGTAATCAATCACAGAACAGGGAACCTGCACTCTGGGAGAACCGCACCAATGCTTTGATTATTGCAGTGATTCATAAACTTTTTGCTGTTACGACACAAGTTGGAGGCCAGTAAGTCACATTAAGAGCTGCTTTCAGACAAACAGGATCATATTTGCAGTTATTACTGTAATATTTGAGCTGACTGAGGACCAACAATTCACTTAAATTGTTTCCTTTGAGCACTAAAGATCCACATTGTGTGCTTTTCTCCACTTTGTCAGTGCAGAAAACTGAACGAAAAGTTAAGTTTGACGCCTCAGTATCTGAGGATTAGTTTGTTTATTGATAAAATCAGTAATACTCACATGGTTGTGTTCACAGTGAGAGCATGATCCAGCTGGGCTTTGGCTGCTGTGATTCTCACTGAGGAAAGAAAAGAGATGCAGACATTTCAGAAGGGTGATAATGAAACATTCGAACTGACATCACATCAGTCTGTCACATTACATCTTCACTAAATAACCTGCGTTTATATTAAAAGTGTTCACCTCCTTTAAATAGGCCTGTGAGCACCCAGTACTGTTTGTTCAGAATTAACTCATTAATTAGACACTGGATTTCAAAACAGGCTCATCAGCCGGAAAACAAAGTAGGAAAAGATAAAACTGCACGTGTTCCTGTGAGAAGTCATCACTGTCAAATGTGCGAGACAAAACCTGCTCTGTAACTTGTTCACGTTCATTTCGGTTTCAATAAAAAGCCATTTTAGTTTGTATTAAGTTACAGTAAATGCATCATTCCCTCCTGTTTCGTCAAAATCCGAACTACAAATTAAGATTTTAAAAATGTCTGGAAGTCTATATTTAGAAATCAGCTCAAAATAAAAAGAGCAGGTCTGAAAATGTTGATTGTTATGCTGATACCGAAATCAGATCCAAATTTAAGATGTTCCAGCCTCCACAACTTTAATCCACATTTGTCACACTATAAGCAAAATCACTGAATCTCTGCCAAATCCATCACATCCCTCAACAAACCAGAACAGAGGATTAATTCTTGTGCAGATCCATCATGCAACTTTAAAATTCACCAGGCTTTCACACATTTCTTCATTTATCCTTCACATTTCAGCTTAAAACAATTTGAACAAAGGCAAAAGACATTATTAGAGACATTTTCTTTAGACATCAACATGCTTTATTAATCTCAAACTTATCATCACAATCATGAAATGAATACATTTCTGTTTTTATTGAGACACATCACAAAATTAAAGGAACTAAAGTGCTGGTTGAGATAGCTGGGAGAGCTCAGGTGTTGAAAAATGCACACATTTAATAAACCGAACTCTCATCGCTCACTCGAAGCCAAGCTTTACACTCCCTTTAAAACAACCACAAGATTTCCGTCCCACAAAAGAATCGATGTCCTCTTTCTCAGAGGACCCCACATTGCAGTGATTCGTCCATGACTCACTCTCTGCTGGTCTGAAACTGCTTCGTACCGAGGCTTGCCGGGGCTTGACGAGCCGGGAGAAACATTTTTTCTGACAGGCTGCTCAATCACGTGTTTTCCACCAGCAGAGAAACTCCAGGGACAACCTGACATGTTTCACACAAAGTGATGCTTTAACGCCTTACTATAAAACCTAGCAGGGAAAGTTTGTGATGAAAAGATTCTAAATTAGCAGATTAGTCACTAATGGAGGCAAATAAAACAGAAAAACCATCCAACAAACCAACAAAGTTGAATTGAAGCAGAAGTAAGTGAGAAATTCCTCACATATGAATGAAAACATTCAGAGTGAGCTGCTGAGAGAAAGGTCAGACTCATATGTTGGACGTTATTAACGTTCTGAGAGTCGGTTCTTACGTTGCAGCTGAGGAACTTGAAGATGAGAAACCCAGACGTCAGTGCAGGTAACCGGTGCCTCTCTGTGACGCCTCCGTCCACAAACACACAAGGAACGTTTCCAGCCTCACCGCTGCCGTCAGCTCAGTTCTGACTCCCTGAGTGAAGCAGCGAGAGAGAAGATTCGGGGCTGAGAGGGGGAGGAGGGAGAAAGCCTCTGGTTCCCATGGATACGACACAGCCCCACCCACCAAAAAGCCTTCAGGATACCTCTGGGAATCTTTACACTAATATGATGCACAGTTGGGTAAAAGTGTATCTTGTGTTAAAATAACTGTTATTGTTGTTTTTGAAAGATTGATTCTAATTTTTTATTTTATTTTTTTGCTCTCTCATTACTTCCACATATTTTGTGCTTTTTTAATCATTCATGTTTCAAAATATTAAAATTATTAACCAATGTTTCCTTTGTAAAAATACACCAAGATCTTTTTTCAACTCTTTCAAACGCATTTTTATTTTTAATTGTTTCAGCATCTATTGTTTTGTCCACTTTATCATTCTGCTGCTTATTTCTGCACACTAACCATTGATTAAAGTGCTGAAGATGCAGCTGGGAAGAGGAAGAGTTAATAATGAACGTGGTTTATAGAAGGGATCATGTCAGTGCATGTGAAATGTTGCAACAGCAGAAACGTCTGCAAGAACCTCTTTTTGTTCTCCTAGTGACTCAAACGTGAAGCAGAATACACAGTTGCGTGTGTGCGCGTGTGTGTGCGCAGGTGGCCTAATAACACACTGAGATGTTAGAGAGCGGGGCAGAGAGTCGTGTGAGGGGGGTGTCAGCGTGAAATAATGACTGCAGTCACTATCAAACTTTATGACGTCGAAAGAGGGGATTCATTTGCAAATACAATCCCCTCAATCTGCGTCACTGTGGAGGTTCGCCCATCAATTTTCAGACCCACTGATCTTTACTGAGATGGATTTGCCTCTATTGTCTTTGATTTATTTATTTTTTTTAGCTTACTGGCATTCCTCTGTCAACAAATACTGCAGCAACTAAAGCTGGAAGCATCTCACAAAACAGGAGGAGTGGGAAGAAATAAACCCTAACTGTTTACTACTTGAGTTCCGCAGCGTCTCTCTGAGTTTCTAACCAGGCAAAATAAAAGGAGAAGAAGAAACACTCGGAAGCCGTAAAATGGTGTTCTCCCTCCAGTGACATCATCCCAACCTGCACGCAAGAATGACGTCATTGTTTGTGTCACATCCTTGTGAGAAGATGGAAAAATGCTGGAAACGTTTGATCATTTTTGTTTGTGTTTGTCCACTAAAGATATAACTTCAGGTCCGGCAGCTCCTGTGTGGCTGTGTTGTGTGTCCCCCGCTGTTCCTACATTACCCTGATGTTGTTTGGTGTTTCAGCAACACGTCTGGCTTGCCTTACCATATTTACTTGTTCAAATTGCATTTATTATTTGATTTGTTGTGTTGTACTGAGTTATACATTACTGTGCAAAGGTCCTAAGACACCAACCTTTTTTAAATATGTATTTACTGGTTCTAGTAGACCAGACTTTGTGTCTTTAAACTGTTCTTTAGTAATATTTTAAGGGTTTCCTAAAGCTCTTAAATCTTAAATTATAGGCTAAATATTTCAGAGCCTCCACATTGTGATTAAACTCTTTCTGTTAAAAAAAAATGTCCCTTTTGCTCTGAAGTAGAAACATGTTTCTTCCAACTGGGAAGCCTTTTAATGAATAAATAAAGCAAATTTGGCCAGGGGAGGGGGCACTACAAGAAGGGAGGGGGGTACATACTGAAAGAGTGATGTCATGCTTGGATGATGTCATTGTAACAGAATAAAGTTGTGTCTATTTTTTTTTTTTACATTTTAGTGGACTGATTAATCTTAAAGGTTTTTTTTTTAAGTCCTTACTGTAACCAACCAAATATAAAGATATTAATAAAAAAAAGTTTAAATAAATTGTTTTACATATAAACTTGTTATAACAGGAGAACATTTATTCTAGTCATTTATGGGAATAAAACGCATTCATCGGCACAAATACCAACCATGGAAGGTTAAAAAAAAGAGTCTTTTCAAAGATTCTGGGTGCATTTTGTGACAAACACACAGCTTTTAGATTTTATGTGATAACAGCTGTGACATCAGCCGAAATCAAAGACCGCTGCAAAATGCCTGAGGGACGTGGGATAAAAACAAAGATCCCCTCGTTGTTTTGTCTTATTATTGCTCGTCCTTCCCTATGACTCTTATTCATAATCTGACATGAACACATGCCGCCGCAGTGCACGTGATGTGTTGATAGAACAGCGCAGTAATGAGTCTCTACTCCTCACAGCCTGATCGACGCACACACAAACCCACAGCCTGGGGTTCAGTCTCCACCTTGACTTTACAGCGACACTTCCAGCTCCTGCGTCACATTTTCCAACCAAACTGGATTATACTTTCTCCTCTGAGAGAAAAGCAAGCTTATGAAGGAGAACTTCTTGTATTTCCAACTCCTCAGACAGAACGAAAGTATGGAAAACATTATGAAGTAATGCTCATGGAGAGGGAGGGGATGTGCTGACTCAATGTAGTTTTTATGTCATCACATGTATTGAACCTGGTGAGGGGGGTCTCCAAAATAGTCGAGACAACAGGGAACTGTTGTCTGCTTTCCAATTAAAGTTATAAAAAAAAGGCCATTTTAGCTAAGTTGTTGCTTTTGTTGTTTCCTACTTCTTGTATTATCTCCTGTTGTGCCTAAAAAATAATTTGATTTGGAGTTGTTTCTGTCATTCACTGTTTTTCTTTTTTATTCACTCAAAACTTAGTTTGCAAACCTATTCTTGATCTTTATAACTTTTAAAAGAATATAAAACCGTTTCATTTAAATGTGAATACAAAGTTTTACAAAAATTAAAACACATTTTGGATCAGATTTTATTACATGTTGGTTTTTTTACTTGTTTTACCTTCTGAGACCCAACTTTGTTTGTTAATAGTTGCATTTGATACCTCTTCACGCTGAAGCAGACTTCATCACTCAACCTCCGGGCTCTGTGTTTGAGTCATCCTGTCTCACAGCATCATCTCACGTAGCAGTTTGGGGACCGTCAGTTTGGCACCTTGAGCTGTTGAGATGGGCTTTTTTATCCCCCTGCTTTAGTTTTATTCATTTCGTGAAAGTTCATCAAGCTGCAGGGGAAGATATTATAAGGGTCTTTTTTTTATGGAAGTTTTCCATCTGCTCTGCCTGAAGTAAACTCCCCTGACTGAGGTCACTGGATCCCTGATAAAGTGTTTTTATTCCTTTTTTTATTGTTATTGTTATTGAGAAAATATGTTTCGTTAACTTGCAGCCTAAAGAAATGAATAAAATATTTCAGGTAAATACATTTTGTTTGCTTTAGCTCTCTGTAGATGTTTCTAAGAATGGAAAACGCTCATTTCAAATGTGTTTATGGCATTTTTTCGTCTCAACATTTACAAGCCATCCGAGCTGCCGTCGATCTCGGCTGTCGTTGGGCGAGAGGTGGAGTACACCTGGGACAGGTCACCAATAAAAGCAAACCACAAAAATCCAACATGGCATGAGCGTCCCTCGACTAGACCAAACAGGTGTGGGCCACATCTGGCGTAGCAAGTGCTTTGGTAACTGGATGTGGACCATATCTGGCCCAATTGTAATTTGGTTTATTTCTCCCAAATCTGTCAATGCCACAACTGGCCTGGTTGTGGTTTGGTTATGTGGTGCTGACCACCTGTGGCAAACCACATCTGGGCCACCAAAGGCCCCTTTCTTTGTGGTATCTGGGCACAGTGTTCGTGCCTCTGAGTGTACAGAGTAGGGTTGTCCAATCCTGGTCCTTGAGGGCCACCATACTGCATGTCTTCCTTGTTTACCTGCTCCAACACACCCGATTCAGTGGTTGAACTACCTCTTTGTGTTTAGCAGAAGCCTGTTTCTCACCCATTCAAAGCTACAGGCCAATGTGAGCTCTTAAACTCCATAAAAAACATCTGCTTATTTGTTTTTTGTCTTGGAACGTAAAAACACACCCAAAACCTCTCAGTCACTTGAAAAAAGTACAAAAATCGCCTGTTTCTCTGAGCTATGGAGGAACGGTCCTGTTCTTAAATTCTTAACATGAAGATCAAAGGTTGATAAATTATTGACACCTTTAGCTTCTGTGCAAATACAGCCCCCAGGCGTCGAATGAGCAGACAGCCTCTCATCACCATGGAGACGTCCAAGACCATAATCTCACCTTTTGTACCGACGGGTTCGACAAACTCGTGCAGTTGGCAGGGAAGTGCCCTCTGCAGAGCACCGTTTAGCTGGCTGGTTTTTGCCTCGGGCTCGTCAGAACGGTGTCTGGAAAATCGCAATTTCAGTTTGTCTTTTCTGTTGGGTGAAGCTTTCGACACTGTAGCTCAAACATGAGCCCATTTTATAACTCCAAAGAAGAAATGTCCAAACTAATGCTCGACATAAAGAGGCATGTTTGTAAAGGCGGCCTAACACTGCAGAGGGTGAAAACATTTTACCCCAACAAAAGGTTTTCGCTAATAATTCAAAGTAAAGACACCTAAAACAAAGGCAGAGACAGAGACAAAAGTTCTAGCATTAAGACAAAAGAAACAGAGCTGCAGGATTAACCTTGTGTTTTGACAACTTGCATGCATTCTTAGAACCAGCTCAAAACAAAGCATTTAGCTCTACTTTGTGTCTTGAGACATTTGCAGAAGTCTCTCTACGGTACATTGCAGGATTTTTATGAGGCTATCCTCATTCTGTCCAGCGTCCACACTAGAACTCCTTTGACTTTGGTAACAACACTTTTCGGGTGACAAAAAAAATCCTAGTTTGGCTCTGAAATTTTATAAATCTAAAAGTCACTCACCAACTGCCTCATGCCAGCGTTTGTCCAAATAAACAAGAAAAATGAATTTTCCTTCCCGCAGACTGGAAAGATACTTTTAGATGTCAAAGTTGGAGCTTTTTATGTGGTTCCTGTGTGTCTCTGGGCATGAAGGTCTATTTCTGCTCCACAGTGTCAAAATACACACCGGTGTCTCAGAAAGTTCCACACAAACCAAAGTGTACATCTATGTTTACACTAATCTAAATGTGTGAGTGTGTTGTGTGTATGTGTCCAAGCAGATATCTGTAGGGGTGGGCTCAAACAGATTTCAAAGAGCTTATTGGTCCACAGTCGTCACTTTGAACTTTCCCTTCTAATTGAGGAACAAAGGTTTGTTTTAACGAGTGCATCTGTGTACTGCACGCTGAAAGTGGTATTTTCCTGTCCGCTCGCCAACAAATGAGTGTTGCAAAGCCATTTTATTTACAGCAGAACTCAAGTTGGCTCCCGCTGATCCAGACCAGGCCAAACAAACACTGGACTTTAATCATCAGAGAGATAACCGGCCTCGGAAAGCATCCAAGCTCAAAATAGCTTCCTGTTTGTTTGCTCCTCAAAATCTAAGCATAATTAAAAATAATGTCCCAAAAAAATACATTTTAGAAGTTTTTTTCCAGAAACCTGCAGATGCTTTTATAATTTGACTCATCAAACTGACGGTCAATGACCATCAAGTCCTCCATCAGCCAACAACTGTTGCTGCACCTGCTTCCGATATTTATTATTAGATCCACCGAGCAGAACCCCAGGGCAGAACACAACCAACCCCAACAACAGTCTAAGATTTCAACACAGACTTTAAATGCCTGGAAACGTTATGACTGTATAGCCCCGTTGTTTTATTTTTGCTCCTTTCAAAAGAACTGCAGTTGTTTTAAACCAGTTTCCTGTGTGCAATCTGCACACACATGAATTAAATCCTCAGTAATTTGGAATGCGAGCTGTGCATTCCCATTCATGCAGGTACAAACACACACTCCCACACACACACATAACAAAACTGCTCCATTCAACATTCCTCCGACAACAGGGGGGAGAAAAAACATGTTGCAAAATGTTATTTTTGATCAAGTTTCTGCATGTAGAAAAGAAACTGGTGATCTGTATAATTAGGTAACATTAGCTTGTAAAGAAACACTGATGGTTTTTAGCTGGGAGGTGGTGCAATAAGATCTGACCACGGTATGTGTGGCTATCATCGAGCTGCTGGACATCTCTAAGTTCAAATTAAATGTCTGACATTCATTGAAGGACTTCGAATCACCCCTAAGCCACACAGTGAGCAAACAGCATGCCATCTCACAAATTCAGCATTATGGACTTCCAGCTTACCGTATTTATGTTCTGTATAAAAACTATCCAGAATCCAGTTGTTAATATAACATGCTGGTATAATTAATAATAGCCAGCCTTAGCTGAACATTCTGTTTGGTGCCAATTTGCAACTGTAGACATGTACCATTATCACGAAGCCCAATCTTTCCTAACGAACCAAAACATTTTCATAAGGAATCCATTTATAATAATATTCATTTTAATGACCACCCAGTGGAGAGAGGATGTTAAAAATATTTTTTCTGTGTTTCTAATGAGCTCTCAGACTGAAGCAGAAGCATCTGTGGAGACTGGAACCATACCAGGGAATCATTTAAATATTGTCCATGTCCACCATCTGCAAACTTGAGACTTTTTTTATTTTTAATACAAACAATTTAGCAAATCAAATGTTAGTTTTTATAAATATATCCCAGCAAAGTATTAAATGCAACTGAGTATTTACTGGACAGGAACGAAAAAAAACAAACAGATTATTTAAATCAGAAAGAAGACTTTAGAGTATTCGCCTGTTCTGTGAAATCTGTTCCAGCTCTCTGTGAATCAACAGAACATGTTTTGTTTATACATGTTCAATATCATGACATTAATAATATAATAATTTAATAAATAAAAACCATTGGCCTCTGGTAACGATGTGCATCTATCAGCCCTGAATGGTTCTCAGAAACGACGTCAGCAGAACCAGCAGCAGGAAGGCAAAAGTGAACAAAGAGAGCAGCGGTGCTTTACTGTAAATCACTGACTGGGAGTTATTTTTCAATTATCCTGAATTTCATTCTGGAGAGTCTGCAACCGAGTCTCCTGCATATGTGATGTCCCGAAGGAGAACCTTTCCACCCGTTCCTTCTCACATGTGACGCACAAACTGAGGCAGTAGTAGAAATCTGAAATGTGAAGCAAAGTAGTAAGACATATTAAGTGTTTATTTTATATTCAGGGCCTTCTCAAGAAGTGTCATCATCAGTGTCTGATTTTAGCCATTTTTATTTTTTAAAACTTCAAAATAAATGAATGCAAAAATGTAATTATATACTTCTATTTTATTACAGTAATGTACTTTAGAAAGGTTCCTCTTTTAAACCTTTCACTAACAAACAAACCTTCAGAGGACAGCAGCAGACTGTGTTGTGCGCTGATGCCCTCTTGTGGTCAAAAAGGGAAACACACAGAACCTGAGGCCTGCAGTTTTCTGTTTATTGTTGTGCACTGCACTTGTACATTATTTACATCCCTTAACAATAAACAGAACCTAAAAAGAAAAACATGAAGAAAGAAATTTCCACACATTAGTAATACTTGAACAGCAGACAGGCAAACACGTGACAGAAAGTACTCCAACCCGACTCATACACACGACTTTAAACAACAAACATCCACTGACTACGTTATGGAGGCTAGCTTTTCAGACTGCAGTTTGAGTCAGCGGGGGAGCTCACAGGGGTTATTTCACATGTAGGTCCTCCGTGTAAATAGATTAGAGCCATTTCACACTTCTCTTATGTCCTTACACACGTTTTTAAAAAAGAAAAATATTCAAGTTTAGCAGTTCCAGCCTGAGACCCACTGGCTTTTCAGGAAGAGAAGACGCACATTTCCTCCAGTTTTGCGGTTTGTTGTGAATGAAAAAAGAAAGTTTACAGCACTCACTCTAGCTTTCAGTCATCTAAAACCGATCAAAATCCCGATTCAATCCAAGGTTTTGTGGTTAAAGAACAATCAGCAAGCCAAACACCTCATCCTTCATCCAGCTACTCAGCTGCATGGAGACGGTCAGGAATTTAAAGCTTATGAACATAAAGACAAAACTTCTGCTCTGATTAGATGCATCTAACTAATATATTTCACAGCCAAAATATTATAAAACTTCTCATGGACCGCCACCTATTATAAATATTTTAGGCTAAATCTCTGGCATGAAAAGTGGTGGACAATATGTATGTATTGCTTCGAGGAATAATAGGCCTTAAATTGTTAAAATATTAATGAACCGAAAACAAGATTACAGTTTAATCTGGATTCTGTTGGTGGGTCTGTAGGATTATTGTCCTGTAAAAACCAAAAAAACAATAGTTGGTTTTTCATCAACGTTTTTTTTTTTTAATATGTACTTATTAATGATGTCATCCCAGATTTAAATACTTTTAACACAATAAAACAGTGTTAAGTCTAATCTTTAAAAAAAACTGGAATCAAACGGGAAACAGGAACAATCATAGCATTTGTTAATAAAACAGTACAATGAATATCATAGAACTTTAGATGCTTTCAATTAGATTTAAATTCTTATTATAAACCATACTGGCAGCACGTACAGCTTCCTTGAGCCAAATTTCCTGCATTTTAGTGTTAATATGAAATGGAGCGAAGTCAGAAAAAAGCTAAAAAGTTTGATTTTAAATTAATGCTTCAGCAACAGAATAGTTTTTTTGTTTTTTTTAAACACATCAAGTTGAGGTTAAAAGCATAAAACTGGTGCAAATGCAGCAAATGTTAGTGTTGTAGATATTTAGAAGTCAAAACTGATCCTTTCTGATTATTTGAGCAGGATGACGGATAAAATATGCAGTTTATTTTGGAAATGAAACAAGTGAATTAGACAAATAACGCATGCCAGGGATTCAAAGCCGCACCAAATAATATTTGTGCTTTCTCAGAGCTTTCTTTGCAAAATCATGCCACTTTCTGGGAGAATACACACACGAGGCCTGAAGATGCTTCATGTTAGGAGCTGTACATGTGCTAATCCTAAAATATACAACCCACACTTCCCAGAAGACACAAGAACCTCTGACGTGTTAGAGACACTGGGGACAGGACGTCGTCATTTAGTTTCACCTGATTTATTTTAATAGGAAGTCAGAAACAGAATTTACTTTTTCCTCTTTTTCTAATCAACAGACTATTTTTATTCTAAATCTACCAGCCTGTAATCACAGATTGTGTGTTACACTTTGCTTTCATGCTAATTTGACTTTCTCAACACCGGATTAGATCGGTACTAAACAGCCTCTTTCCTGTGTTTAGTTCCACCTCAGTGCACAGTAGTGATGATGACATTTGATTCATCCTTTTCTAGGATCTTTCAGCTGCTTGGAAAGATGAATTCGATTCCAGAGGAAGGCTCACGGATCCATTTCTAGCGCTGAATAAGCCCCAAATTCCACACTCCGAATGGCTCAGATGTGAAATACTCGTTGTGCCTCACAGATTAGTTGATAGCGCGAAACTTGTTTTGTTGAGTAGTTTGTGAAATGTTTGCTCATTGTGCTTCCTGATGTGTTTTTCTCTTATCTGCTGAGATCCTCTTCTCTTCCTCTCTGTCTCGTCTCATTGACCAGTTGTTGAGCTGATTCAGGCTGAAACACCACATACATACAGAGGGTACATCTGACTCATGGTCTCTGTCCGGTGGTCCTTTGCCACCGTTGGTGACTGTTTGTGACAAATAGAGCAGCATGAGTCGAAGCGCAGCTGTAAAGGCAGATGTTATGCTGACCAGAGGAGGGAACACTGTCAGGATTAGGGACATCCTAACGTCACTTGTCTTTTTTTACTTATTCTTAGTAAAGTGGTTTTTGTCCTTGACTTTCGAATTCTGACCAGGCATCGTTAAGTTCCATGAAAATCAGCTTGGCGTATTGTTCGTACGGCTGTCCTGTTGCCTGTGAAAGAAGAAGAAAAAATGAACTTTAACTCTTCTACTAAACACCGCTTTACAAGAAAATGCTTTAACAAAAACCTAGGGGAAGTTTAAAAAGTTGAAAATGTTAAATTGTAATGTGGTAGAAGTTATTCTCAACACAGATCTCACAATAATGCACATATCATCATTTAAAAGGTTTAAACCAAAACAGCTATAACGTCATCTTTTCTCTGTATGAGATGATTGGAGTCTAAAACTCCTGATGTAAAAGCAGGCGATATGCATGTCTTTAATTTACATTGAGTGCTGATCCACTGATGAAGCTCTGAACAACCAGGAAATTTGTTAACAATCACATTTTGATAGAATCATGTGTGACTGAGGACAACAGGAAACTCATACAGTCGGTAAAAAGGGCTCAGACTGTTTAGATGAAACATGAAAACATAAACATGAACTCTGCATCAAACAGAACCCTTATTTTAAACAATAAAACAAAAAAAACCTAACTTCAGCTTCTTTTCTTTTTAAATGTCACCTAATTGCTTTTTTATTGCTATGTAAACCATGGTTGAGACCAAGTGAGAGAGTGGTTGTTTGTCTCTATGTGGCTCTGTGATGGACTTGCGACCCGTCCCGGGTGTCCCCCCGCCCCTCACACAGTGACTGCTGCAGATAAGACGCCAGCTTCCCCGTGACCCAGAAAGGTAAAGCTGGTAATACAAATCGATGGGTGGAAATCAACTGTCTTAAGATGCTCTGTTCTTTCTTAAGTAACAACAACAAAAAAGTAAGGATTTCATTTTAAGAGAATTCTTATTTAAGTAAGGTTCAGGACATGGAAAACGGCTGCAGATAATGAGTAAAATCCTGCTCTGCACCGATTGATTAGTGTACATTGATTGAGTAACTCTTTGATTGGGATCATTCTGGGTGGGTGGGTCCTCTTTTGTTCAGTTGAACAGGAGGGGGTCTATAAAAGAACAAGCATTTCATTTATTCCTTACAGTCCAGCCAGATCAGATCCTTCAGGAGAAGTTGCAGGTAAAAACAAGTTACTGTCTGATCCTAAGACTGAAATTTGTATGTTATTCCTTACGGAGAAGTCACTGGGTTCCTCAGATGTAAATTCTTCTTTTTTTTTTTACAGAAACTGTGGGTTTTTCTAACTCTGATCAAAGGTGCTGATGTTCACCTCATTTGAAATGACTTCACCAAATCAACGCGGACAAGTCAAAGACAGAATATTTTCTCCCACAACCAGAATGTCTATTTCACTTCATCTTCTGATTCTGATCCTGATGGGGACTGTCGCAGGAGATCCACAGGAAGCAAAAATGCCGGACACAAAAACAGACGTCGCCAATACTTTCCTGACAATGGCATGGCAAGTAGCCCACCACCTCCGCCCTAAGTCCAGCTGCTACGTGTGCGGTCTGATGCCCTACACAGCTGGAGAAGGTTTACCCCTCATGGCCTTGCCTGCTTCTGACTGCGACACGTGCCGCCTGATGCATGTCCAACTTCCCACGACTTCTTCTCCTCCTCGTGGGTGCTCCGCAATGAAAATGAGACCCCTCGCCTGCTCCACACAACAAGGAAATTGCAACAGATGTATCAAAACGCCCAAAGCGGTTCCCATCCTGGTCATTCCTCAGAAGTTCACTTGGTGTTTGGAGAACGATGGCCACACACCGGTGGGCCGTTCAGACTGCATACGTACCTTTAAATGGGGTTCTGGGGAGACCAAGACCGACTGGAAACAACTGGTTTCTGTTCCTCACCGGTGTATGGATGCAGCAGGAGAGACTCGATTCAAAGCTTTAGCTCGTCGCACCGCTGACTGCTCCATCTCCTCTCCCGTCGGGATGTACTGGGTCTGTGGGAACCTCGCATACCCGTATCTTCCAGTGGACTACAACGGACGTTGTGGTTTGGGATACGTGGTCCCAGCCATGAGAGTCTTACAGTCTCTGCCGAACAGACCTGTTCACCGAGTGCGACGTGGAGCTTCAGATGTATTTGGGACGCATTATCAGTCGCCTTTTAAGAATGCACTAGGTACACTTCTTCCTTTTTATGGAATTATGTCTGCATTAGATCAAATTGCTGATTTGTCCCATACAATCGAAGCTATAGCTAATGCAACTGGAAGGGCTCTCACGCTCTTGTCAAACGAACTGTCCTCTCTCAGACTTCTAGCTTTACAAAACAGAGCAGCTCTGGACTTCCTGTTAGCCGCTCAGGGAGGAACCTGTGCTGTTATCGGTTCTGAGTGCTGCACTTTCGTGCCTGATTATAATGTCACAATTCATGAAATAGTCAGCCATCTTCAGGATACCGCTAAATCCGTTCACCAGGATCAGAGCTCCCTATTTGACTTTTTAAAGCCAGCGTTTGCTTCTCTCAGCTTTCAGGTCATTAAGGTGTTGATCATTTTGGTTGTTTTAATTATGTTTTTGTCTTTTTTTGTAGCATGTATGAAAAGATTCTTGTGCAATATGAGTTAAGGAAAAAAAAACAAGTCCCGGCTTCAAATGGATCCTTTATTAACCTTAATTATGTTGGGAATGTGAAATCTTCATCAGAAGGCAAATACTAAAAAAGCTGTGGCTTTCTTCTGTTTTTTACTGTTGTATTATAGGGTTGCTATGATAAAAGAAAACTAGTTTCCTGCACAGAATGTTGTGTAAATCAGGTTGTAAATAAGGTATGAACAGTAAAATAATAGTGTACATTGTATAAATATATGCAAATAAAAACACGATTGGGGAAAAAGAAGGAATAAAATTAGAGTGTTTCTATATCGTGTGGGATCGTGCAGGTTTAGTTTTTATTACTTAAAAAACTATAAGAAAATTTCTGTTGTTTTTAATTTTTCAACATCTGAGCTGAAAAAAAGACACGTTTTAGAAGTGAAATAATCTGCAAACTAAATTTCTGTGTTTGCTGACTCATCAATTTTAGCTTTATTGTTTTTTACTTAATGTTGTGTTGCCTCTCAGTTCACTTTATTAACTGAGTTAACACAAGGGGTAAATCAACTAAAAGTTCAGATATTAAAACAAAAGCTCTGCATTCTCATGTTGCTAGACGTCAGACAGACTTAATATTTTTTTCCTCTTTTAATTTCAAGTTGATGAGTCGTAACCGGTCTTACCTTATCTGGGTGAACAACCAGAACTGCTTTGCGGTAAACCTTCTTGACCTGTTCAGGGGTAACCAGGTCAGCCATGCCCACAGGCTTCCAGCGTGTCTCTCCCTCCCAAAGCACGGTGTGCATGGTGGACAGCAGGGCACGGATGTTACGTTCCTTCCCCTCGATCCAATCCAAAATCTGGGACACAAAGTGGGAGACCAAGAAATTTTGGCTCTGATAAAATATTGAACGAGCAGCTGAGTGAACCAAACTTTGGTCACAAAAGACCTAGATTTGTAGCTTCATTAATTCTGGGCAACAGAAAGGTCTTAACAGCCATTGATTTTATGCATAAACAATAAGCACCAAGTTACATGATAGCAGATTTGTTACTGAAATAAAAACAATGTAAACGTTGATTGTTGTTAAAGAAAAAAAAGGTGTCTGCCTTTATTTTCTCAGGGTCCATTTCTTTGGCCATCTCCTCTTTCCTCATTTCTGCTATAGTCCTGGGTCCTTTCTTCTCTTTGGTCCCTGCAAAGCCCTGACCAGACAGCAGGTCGTCAAAGTTAGCGTCTGAGGCTTTGGGTTTTGGACCTGGCACAAACAAAACAAAACAAAACATGACAAAAAAAAGACTTTTTAAAATATTTATATATATAATATTAGACATTGTAATGCTGCAGCTTCTTTGGTGGAAGGAGACCTGTGTTGACTATACATAACTGTATCACACCTAAAAGAATTATTTCAATCTTACCCACTCCAGCCTGAGATTTTCCCGCTGCACTGGGAGAACCTCCTCCCATCGCTGAGAAGCTGACATTGTAGTTAGGTCGATTTTGTGGCGATGTGTGGGGCATGGAGGTGTGGCTGGGGCTAGGCTTTGGTTGGCTGGTGGGACCCTGTCCTTGGGCTTGCCATCCACCACCTGCTCCAGTGCCGGGCTGCCATGTGGAGAAATTGGCTGCAGTGTGGGGCTGCCAACCTCCCGTGTGCTGGGGAGATGGCGGCGGCCGTGATGGGGAGCCCATGGGTGGGAAAGAAGGGGTTGTTCCTGTTGGAGTGGTGGGCTTGCTGGAGAATCCAGAACTTCCTGTTAATAAAAAAAAAACATTTCTGACGTTGTATGTGGCAGTGGCACATGTGACAAAGTTGTGGAAATGATCAGTGTCAGACCTCCAAGGCTGCCAGACAGGTTGCCAATATCAGCAAATGGATCCAAGGTGTTTGGCTTAGTTTGGTGGGTGGGGGTGCTGTGGACTGAGCCTGTGGGACTAGTTGTAGCTGATCGACTGTCCATACCAAAGCCTGCCCCTAAATTATTCAACAGGAGAATGTATCTGAATATCACTCCATGTTAACACCTGTGTGTGTGTGTATGTGTGTATGTGTGTGAGCGTACCGCTGTTTGTGGTAGCGGGTCTGTTCCAGTCCCATCCTCCCATGGCATTTTGCTGCTGAATGTTGACAGTTGGAGTGGAGGGTGGGACGGGGGAACTTCGACCTGTTTAGTGAGTCATACAAAAACTGGTCACAGGGAGAACACTCGGGGAATGTGAACTGAGTGACATGAACCCAGATAACTAGAGACAACAACAAGAGTTCTGTTGTTACGTGGCTACGGCATCTGATTTTAGGTTTCTGGAACTAAACACGTTTCATTTTATGTAAACAGTGTCAATTCTTTTCTACAAGTTTTCAGTTCAGGTCAAACTACAGTATATTGGCAATGTAATATAGAATGGATTATGTGGGGACTGAAATGTTTAGGTGTTTCTGAGCTGCAAATAATTACACAGGTCATGCAAAACATACACTAAAGCTATAAAACAATAAGTGCCATAAGCTGAGAATAAACTATAATCATTTACAGGGATGGCTGGTATAAGTGGGCTAGCAGGACAAAGCCCTCCCTGATACGTACATACAT
>JAVKLF010000083.1:3522130-3535283 GCA_034783495.1 Millerichthys robustus | reverse complement strand
ATAACTGTTATTATTATTAGTTATATAGTTATATATATATAACTGTTAGCCCACCCTTCAATTATTACCACCAGCCTCTTTTAAAACAACATTTTATTTTAAGTTTTAACCAAGCAGAAATGAGCAGAAATAATTTTTGATTGTAAATGCTAAAAAACATGCCTCCTTCTTGTGCATAACATGCTATGAAAGAATATGAAAGAATAGGCAGCAGAGCAGCAGAAGCATGCCTTACCCAGGCTTGTAGGCTGCAGAGTGGGTGATGGAGAACGAGCAGCATGCAGAAAAGGGTCTGGTTGCCCCACATTACCTGGTCCGAGGAATGAGCCCATCATCTCCTGAGGCTTGGACAAGGGAGCTTTTCCAAATGGATCAAACGCTGAGGGAGATTTTTTAAAAAGTGACTTTTGTTTTACTGATTTTGTTACAAAGGTCATATTTGTTTTGTTGCTTTGCTAGTTATTGTAAATTATCATCTGAAAATGCACAAAAAGGACCAACATGCTTTCAAACCTGGTGGAGCAGGAGAGGGAGATGGTGAAGCAGTATTTGAAGCCACTTTGTGTGGCGTGGACTGGGTGGACGAAGGTCCACTGGTTGGCTGGGATGGTGTACCAAACAAGTCCCCAAGGAGGTCAGTGCTCGCAGCTGCTGAAGTCGGAGGTTGAGACGAGGGGCGGGGACGGTTGATGTCCTCCCCGCCCAGACCAAGAAGATCCACCTCCTCGGCAGGTTCAGGTGCAGCAGGCGCTGGAGCCGGGGGTTCTGGTCTCTGTGAGGCTGTACTGATGCTGCTTCGCTGGCTGGAGAGCGACAACATTTCATCATCGGAAGCTTCGCTCTCTTCCCCGTGACCCCGACCTTCTGCATGTTGCCGGCTTGGCTCTTTAACAAGAAAAGAACAGAAAATGCATGAACGTGGGAGACTGCTGAGAAAGATGCATCCAAACTGGACAAAGCAAGTTGTTGAACAAAGCGGAACAGAAAAAAGCAAACAAAAATGAAAAGCGTCTAAGAGGAAAGGTCATCACTGCACCAACGACTACAAGCGCCAACTTTTCTCCTGATTCTTTGAACTAGGCATTTGCACAATGAGCAACCACTGGCTACAGCTGCTACAGTTTGGAGTAAAAGAAATAAATGTCTTTTTGAATACCTATATAAAGAAATTAAAATCTATTTTAATGGGGGTGTGGGGTGTAAACCTTGGCTAGTGTCAATCAAAAGCAATTATTCTCTTTGGCAGAACATTAAAAATTGATTTTTGAAAGAATTGCATGAAGATTATGTTTTAAATAAAAGAACGAAGGGGAAAACTACTGTCTGTTGCCATCACATATCAGACGATGGGTGTTCATAAATTTACAGACTGATCATTTATTCTCCAGAGGGCAGGTAGTCTTCCTGTGAAGTTCCACCAAAGTGATAAACTACCACATAACAACATGGGTTTAATTTCAATTCAATCAATGCAGAACACAAAAAGCCAAATAGAGTTACCAATTACAAGAAATGTAGCTGTCAATATTTAAATCTACTTCTTTAAAGAGTAGGATTGAATTGAATGAAGCCCCTGTTAAAAATAGTCACTGATTATTTCATCTAAAAGACCTGGGATCTCCTTGTGTCTTACCCTCCAGATCCAAGCCCTCCATCTCATCTTGCAAGGACAGAAATGAGGTACATTAGTGTCTTTTCGCATCTCTTTTATTCTCCTTGTATGACAGCAGGTTAGTTCAGTGTGTACAGAATGAGTTTATGAAGGGAATGTGGAAATGTGTGAACTGGAATCAAATTGTTTCAAATGTGCACTGTTAAACATCAAGGTTAGTGTTTTTTGCTTGATTTAGTTTAGTTTTAGTTTGTTTTCTGCTTGAAGTTCTCTTCCACAATAGTAAAGTACAACACCAAGTGATGTTCTACATTACTGCTCCTGAAGTACCTGCAACAGCCAGGGCGTCCTGATATTCCTGATGGCAGGAAAAGAGCACATTGGGACTCAGGTCTTTACAGGGGAACTGCTCCCATGGTGGTGTCAGGTCTTTCTGCTTGTCCACCCCCTCTACCTCAATGTCCAATAAGACGTGGAACAGCTGAGGGTATTTCTCTGGAGAATCACAGGCGTCAAGCTCTGGTCTGAGAAGAAAAGTACGTTTTTAGAGGGGAAAAATTGTATTTGTAGAAACCTAAAACGGTGAAATACTTTAAAAAAAAAAACAATCATTTCATAAAATAATATTTCATTAGAGTTGTATATGAGGAGTTTTACTTACTTGTTAAATTTCAACATAGTTGTTCCAGGAGCAATGAAGCCAGTGTGGAACTGGATCTGGAAGATCTGGGTGTTGGACACCTAACAAGACAAAATTATATTTTTTCCTATAATTCATATGTGCTTAAAGTTACTTTAACTTAGTTTACATCATATTTAAATATAAACAGTTTAATAACAGTCCACCTATGCATGAATACAATTTCAGTAATAAAATCCATTAAAAATCAGTAGAATTGATTAAAACAGTTTCATAATGGAGATCAATTCATCAATTAATAAAAATGTCTAGGTGCTTATTATCATTACATAGCTGTTATTAATAAGAATCAGGAACAAATAGTGAAGTTTACTATTGCAGGGACTTTGTAATATGTTGTAGATTCAGTAAGAGTTCACTGATTTCTACATTCCCATAATCTCACTAACACTGTCCGTGGCTGTCAGATCTTGCTGTTGCAGCCTGATGAGCATACCTTGGCCTGCAGACGGCCTCCGATGGTTGACCTCATGTGGTAGACTGAAACCACAACGTCTCCGTGAACACTCACGCCAAGCGGGAAAACCACTTTCCCCTCCTGGATCCTGTGCTCTCTGGGTAAGAGGCAGAAAAAGGATTAGGAAACATCAGCAGAGGTGTAAAATAATAAATATAGCCACAATAAGGAAAACTGTGGGAGAACATTAAAAAAAGACAACACTTTGATTATAGTTTCTTTTAAACTCTGTAGTATTTCAAAAATACTAAATGCTACTCTCATGGCTGTTTCTTACCTCATTCTTTCGTATTCCTGTGCAGTTGTGAAGATCTTAGTCTCACCGATAAGGACGTCACAGAAGGGCCGGCAGCCGCTACGCTGCTTGTTGAAACAGGGGACTGGACTCATAGTGAGCGCCTTGATCATCAAGGGTTTAGAGTGGGGGAGAGTGGGCTTCTCTGACACCATACTACACACATAACCTATGTACCTGCACAGACACAACAACTGTCTAAATCACGTTTTTTTTTAAACTACTTTAACACATTAGAATTATTCTCTGTTCACTGATCAAGTTCATTTGTAACTCACAGGATTTAACAAAAAAAAGGTTTTAAAAAGTGTATTAATGGTTGACATGCTTTCTTTATTAGTTTTCTTTTTTCTTCTTTGCTCAGAGATGCAAACCTGCGATGTGAAGGCCAGAGGCCAGAACCGGGTTTTTTAGCGCTCAGCAGCTGCATGGCAGGAACTGGGTGGTTGAACAGGTGGCAGAAGCAGAACATGGCACAGACCAAAACACCGGAGGGAGCGCGACCATCCTGAAAGCACACAGTCCAAATGAAAATTTGACTGATCAAATTTGTCTGCTAGAGCTGACAAATCCTGCCAGATTCACACTAGATTAAAATCATCAGTTATTTTAGACAATTTATGAAAGGTAAAGTAAAGACTGGGTTCTGTTCACTCGTGTTTTCACTCCCATGATTTGAATTTCAGGTTTTTTTGCATGTTAGAGGGGAACCCAAACACTGTACTAGTGTACTAGCAGTGAAAACTGTTTCTGAAGGGGAACCATTTGGTGGAGATTACACAAGATGGAGAAGTTAGCCAAACCACAGCAACTTGGCAATAACATCTTCCTCCGCATGTCAGTTTTACTCCTCAGCCGGACTCAGAACGAACCAAAAGGCCGTCTCACAGAGGGCTCACGACAAAGATCAGTATGTGAGGTTTTAACTGAGCCGAAAACATGCAGCCAGCTGCTAAAGAATGTTTCCTTTAACTGATGAGACTGTTTTTTATACATTTAAGAATATATATATATCAATATATCAATTTTTTTGTTGTTGTTGTATCTGCTTCACATGAATCAGTTAATTGTGTTGGAAGCAAAACAATTCATTTGCAGCCGGGAATGGGGTAGGAACAGAGCATTTATGTAGAATTCAAAAAAACAAAAGACTGACCATTTAGTTATGTAATAATTGAATGATAACATTGCACCTTGTAAATTTTGTGAGTAGACATGTTTTAGGCAAGTTTCTCAGATTTACTAAATTTACTGCACAAGCCAAGATGACAAACATTTCGCAATGATAAATGAATCAGTGTTTAATTAAACTAATTAAAGGAAATAAAAGACTTTACCACTGGCTGTGTTTCATTTAGTGATTAGCATTTTTCAGGCACTTTGTTTGGACTAGAAGGTGGGTTAGAGGACAACACCGGTAATTTGGGGACGTGTCATGAGAACATCTAGATGCATTAAAGTACGTTACCATGTGCCAGTGTGGCACAGCTATATGGTGGAATCCAAAACAATAAATATGTATATACAGTAACATAATTCCAATGAATGTACATATTGATTTGAGCATGGGAGTGTCTTCTTACCGAGCAGGTGATGACACACACATTCTTGGGATTCTGTTTGAGCCAGTTGTGCATGTTCTTACACACAGCAAACAAGTTGTGAAGGCTTGGAGCTTGGCGTGAAGGCCAGTTGCACTCCGACACCTGGGGAAGGTTGAATAAGGGAACAAAAGAAGACAGCAACAGAAAACAGACAGAAACAGAAAGTAAAAAGAGGAAGGATAAGGAAAGGAAAAGTTTAGAAAAGCAAGAGGAGAATGGAAAGGAGAGGTGGAGGTTAGTAAGAGCCCTGATGAGTCATCCACTACAGATCCAACTTCCAGAGGCCATCTTGGCCTTATGAACTCTCAGCTTTTATCTGCCGCAGGGTGGCAGTCTTTAATTTATAAAACCCTCACGTGTGCTTTCACTTGAACTCAAATCCAGCTGTGCAAAAGCCCTGATTGGCATGAGCCAAAGGGTGAATTTATCGATAAAATCAGAAAAAGACAAATAACACAAAAGTGTTCACAGTTTTCTAAGCAACAGTCATTTAGCAACCATATTAAGCAGCAAATGCTATGTAAAAACATGGAATTTTCCATATCTTACAGTGCAGCTATAACTAGGTGGAAATGGTGCCAATATAAAATCAGAAAAGCACACGTGATGGACTTTATCTACAGCTTCCTGAGATATATTCCCGCTGACCCTGTTGGAGAATTTGGCCCCGCGGTAGTTGCGCTGCGATAGGTTGAAGACGGTGTAGTGGTCTGCGTGGCGGCTGTCGAGGAAGGAGCGGATGTCCTCAACATGGTTCTGGTACCCACACTGGACTGACTCCGCTGGGTATGTCATGACTGGGAAATATAAAAAAAAATATGAGCTATAAATTTTCACACATCCGTATTTGAACTTGTTACATAACAGCTTTTAATGCTGTAGACTGCAGTTTGAATGACGGCAACTTCGCACTTATGATAACGCAAACGTCGTTAGCGATTCAGCTGTGAAACTGGAGGTCAGCTAAAGGTGGAGATGTCTGTTTCTGTGTATAAACTGAGCATGTAGACATAATCAGACACGACTACCTAATGAAAATGTCCTCAAACCCCGTACAGTGTTGTCAGTGTGTGAAACGAACACTTTGTGTATAGATGATTGTAAGAAATGCCTGCCTGGTTCAAAGTGAATTACTAACAGTTATGTTTTTATTTACCTATGATTCTTGATGTAATGTAGGCAATGTCCAGTTCCCCTTTAGTGTATCTGAAATATAGAAATAGAAAATAATTTATATTGCTTGTTCCAAGCAATTAAAATACAAGTCACAGCACAATTAGCATGGTTACAGAGCATTTCAGAAAGTTTTATTTTCAATTTTACTCCACAAGCTCACATCATCTGAGCCACTCAAAGTTTCATTATTAAGTTTTGCACAATCCAGTACAAGATTTCACTGTAGCCCAGCTCAGAAAAGGTTAAAAAGAGCAATGCTTCATAAACCACAGAGCTCATTCACAGCATGTGATCAGGCCCAATCCGACAGCAGTGAGAGGAGACACTACACAATCCCTTTTTATGCTTGAGGACATAAAGTTACAGAATTCATTTATTCAACACAAAGGCCGAAAGAAGCTACCTTAAAACATAAAATAAAAGAATAAATCAGTGGAAATTGAAAAGTCTGATGCCCCTCTCAGCCTCTCACTGTCAGCGCATCAGGCTGCTTCGTACTCATATCTAAGTGATTTGACTCAGCAGGGCTTGGAGTTGAAGCTTCTGTGGAGAAGTTTTCTTTTTTCCAGACTTGCTACTCTACGTTATTCAGGATCAAAGTGATGCCAGATGTGAATCCTTCAAATGAGCAGCCTTGCCTTTCATGGCCATATTTAGCCTCTCTGTCTGGACATTTTGTTTGATAACTAGAAGTGCTAAAACACTCACACACACACAGTAGTCCAATACCACTGAAACATGGATACTTTGTCTGTATTTAGATTTCCTTTGGACAAATGAAATCACAAAGAGAGAGAGCAGCAGTACCATAGAGCTTTATATTTCTGTTTGCCATCTAGAAAGTAAATATTAGCGCATAAAACTAGTTAAACTACACCCACAGACAAACAGAGTAAGTAGGTTAGATCCCAATGGATGTAAGATCTGAGCTCTCGATTTTCCCTTCATCTTCTTTTTCAAAATCTTCTCCCCTTGTTTAAGGAATGTTCTTTACTTACACGCTTCATTAATAATAGGTTAACAAAAAAAGGCCGGATAATGTTTGCACTAAAAATATTGGATCCTGATTTAATTTATTTTCACTCGCTTCACTAAACAAAACCGGCATGACAATTTCTACTTTATGCTAACTCTCTCCATCTAGCATCCCTGACTCCGTTAGCTGGTTTCCACAGTATCCCAGCTTCCATCACCATCTTATCCAAACTCACACATGCCTATGAAACTCCCCACAAGCACACACCACCGCAACACATGGCCCAAATGAAATGAATCCGTTAGAATCAGAAGTGCACAGGCCATTTAGCACAATGGACTTGACATGAATAATTCAGCCAGAGGAGACAGCAAAGAGAAGGAAGGAAAGGTGGAGCTGAGATGAAAACAAGAGGGAAGAAGAGGAGGGGAGACACGAGAGAGGAATAAATACAATCAAACTTGCTGAGTCAAGTCAGAGAGGAGGTGTGTGTGTGTTTCTGAATATACAGAGACCCCTTTGTGCTGCCCCGTGCAGATGCCTGCACACAAACAGACTGAGACCACCAAGCCATGTCAGCCTCCCCCTCCCTCCCTCCACACTGAGCAGCTTCACTTTTAAAGGAACCACCGTCCAAACAACATACTATTATTTGATGAATATTTGAAAGAACAGTCAGGTTAAGGACATTTGAACTGGATTTATCGAATGGATATTTTTTCATTCATCATAGTTTGGACAATAAGTCATAGCTGATGAAACAAAAAAGCAGGTCTGCACTGGATGATTTTGATGTCAGATTGGATTAAATATGTGGCATTTCAAATGTAATGAAAAGACGCTTAGGAAATGTAGAAATAAAATGCATGAAATTGAAGATTTGTTTTTACTTTTATTATTAAACTCCTCTTTTGTGCACGGTAAAATCAATTTGTTACATTCAGCAGACTGCACTGAGTACAGCTATGGTTACTCACGTGGAGACTTGGTGCATGACCTTGGTGGAGGTGTCCTTCAGCGTGTCTTTTAAGTTGTCCTTAAAGTTGCTGAAGAACTTCCCAGCACCTCCCTTTACCATGTCAAACAGCCCTCCTCCATAGTTGCCATCCATGTCTGAAAAAAGAAGCTTGAATATGACTCCAGTGAAGCCAAGAACAGATACCCCAAATTGATGAAACATAGAGATTTTCACCAAAACAAAGTATTAAGTATTATACAACACACACGTCTTACGTTTTCTTTATGTACAGCAGATACAGTATAATGTAGGTTTAATTTTTTTATTGATAAACACAAGTCATTGCACAACACACTTGTGTAGGAGTAAAGTAATGATGGTTATAGGCACAGAAATCAGGACGCAGTAAAATGCACACCATCTGGACCTGTGTATATCTCTGAATGCATGTGTGTGTCTGTGTGTTTGTGTGAGAATACTTTTTAAATAGTCAGATTGCAAAAACCCCAAGTGTTGTATCTGAGTCAGCCACCCTCAGGTGATCTGAGAATTTCTCTATCCTCTTCTACACTTTGTCTCTGTTCATGTATCTTCTCCAAGCAACCACAGCGTTGTCAGTGCAGACAAACCTACTGACATTAAACACGATGTAAAAAAAAAAAAAGAAAAAACAGAAACCCAGTGCGCCTGGGAATGAAAAGTGAATTCAACCCGGATGTGTCAGTCATGTTTTTGAAACCTGCACAGGTAGAGAGGCGGCAATGAGGCTGAGGGAACAAACAGGCTTGAAAGTCATCTTACAACAGTGAGATTTCTTTTGGGGGGGGAAACCGGGCTTAAAGCCCGCTTCTCATCGCCTCCTCAAGCACCTCATATGGAGACCAAACACAGAGAGGAGGTAAGAGATGGATGGGGGAGGAGGAAAAGGGATCAGCAGGCTGACGAAATATGTCATCTTCTTTTTAAGTCCTAAAAACATTTCTCCTTTAAAGCCCCTCCTAATGTAAATGACACAACTACACACACATTACACAATAAACACTCTGCGCTGAACCTAATTTCCTGTAGTGCTGCTTTCCTGCCAGGCCTTGAATTTAAATGCAAACCACATTTTAATCAGTCTAATTACAAAAACTGCTGATAAGATGAATAGACTGTGATTAATCATTCACATTAACCAGAGATATATTTCACTGACAAGTAACCTATTACAAGCTGCCAAACAGATGACGTATCTGTAATAGATGTCAAATCCTCATAATAATGACAATAATGACAAACCGGAGCACCAAAAAATGGCTATAGCTCAGTCCATTTTACAGATATTGACCTCAAATTTGGTGTGGTAGTAGCTGACAGTTGTTCACAACACATATGCCAATCCTAACAACTTGTGATATTGCATGAGACCACATGACTTTAGTTTGGAGGTTTGACCAGAATGACTACCACTCCCTCAGTTCTTAATATAACATAATCTTATGAGGATTTTAATGTGCATAATTTGGACAGAGAAGGTTGACCATTTAAGAAAGAAAACTGACCAGTTAGACTTCATAATTTATTATGTAGACTCGCTAATGATAGAGATAGTAATGTAATGATTGATATAACAGCCCATGTCAATCGACAGCCAATTAAAGTGTTTTTTCAGATTGTCCCAGCTGCTTGTCGGCATCAGATACAGTTTAAACCACAGCAACCCACAAGTCACAGGAAACAAACAGATTTTCTATTGATGCAGTAACTCCACAAACAGTTGCTGAGGCTGTTAATCCAAACTGTGACCGGATCATTCAGATGGTTTTAATGATGCTTGACTCACCACTGTAACTCTAGGGGGTCTGATGTCGCTTGTGTTTCTGAGGTAACAGCAGATGGTGTAAAGGTTTCCACCCATGTTGTTGATAATTTGTTGTAAAGGAGGTAGTGCTTGTTTTAAAATCCTCCGCACCTCACCCCGACACATAATGTGTTAATATGTGTCATAATGTGTGTAAAGGCATCACCAAAGACAACCCTAAATGTTCCAGATTTTCTCTCTGAATGAGTTGTTTAGCTTGTTACAATCCCAAAAATGTTTGACTTCACTACAGCACTGGAAAAAAATGAACCTGGTATTATATAATCCACCTTCTGTTCTATTGTTTCTCCACCTAAGGATGATGTATATCAGTTATGACTGCAAAATACAGGAACCGGACCTTTATCTTGTTCTGTTCTGCAGTATTTCCTAACATATCTGTTTGAATCTGCCTCTTCCTTGTTATTCCATTCGCTGGTTCTTGTTGCTCTGTGTCCAGATGGATGTGGGAGTATGCAGAGTGACAAGTCATAAACAGTGACAGGCCCTGCTAACGCAGATACCAGAGGCAGTTCTGGTACCGACTCCATCAGTTAAAGCAGTTCGGCCAGTCGATAAAAAAAGGGCATGGAGAGTTCTTGGCGAAAGATCAGCGGCTCGTTTTTGAACTCGTCTCCCTCCTTCCAAAGTGTCAACCTTTAGCTCTCAATGGGGCAGATGGACACAGAAGCACACACACATCAAAAAGACCACGTGTTTGAGCCCTGTCCGGCCAAACGGATCTCCTCATCCCTTCCCCACCCCCATCCCTCTCTCCTCCCACCCTCTTCACTCTGGTTCTTTTGTTTCACACAAATGTTTATCCCTGGAAGCTGGCTGACTCCACATAGCACTGCAGTGGGGTGAATGCAGGACACAAGCAGATTCTATTAAAAATCCTTATTAGCCTGTAGGCTCTTACACAAAACACTTCCAGCTAGTACTAAGATGCCTTCAGCCTCCAGTGGGATTTGTCAACTGGCAGAGGCAGCAAAAAGGGGTTAAAGCCAACCCAGCAGTTTGATACTTTCATTTAACCTTTTGCTACTTTTAGCTTTTACCAAGCATCTAGTGTTTTTGAAACAATAACTAGAATTTTCCTGCTTTCAGGTTTTAGGTCCAATTTGCTGTTTTTAGCTAGTCTTTTGCATAATTTAGTACTTGCTATCGTGAGCTTTTAGCTACTGTAGCTAAGTTTTTCATCTTTTAGAATTTAGCCAGCTATTTCCAATAATCTCTTTACACTAACATTTTGATACTTGTAGCTTCTGACTAACATTTGCTCATTTTATGTAGGCCTACTACTCTGGCTAGCAGTTTTATTAGCTATTTGTTTTCTTTTAGCTGCACTTTTGCTACATGTAGCTAATGTCAGCAACATTCACCTTTTTGCTAGCATTTTGCTCCTTCAGAGTTTAGCTCATTTAATAACCCCAGCTTCCGCTTCTGTCAGCATGAAGAATTTAAAATCTTTATTTGATGTTTGTGCAATTTTGCCTGCAGTGATGGAATAAACGTGTTACAGTCTGGGTTACACGGAAAGAACTGCAAACTGTCCTTGTCTCTAATGATGCAGGACAGTTAGCAGACCCGGTTAATACTGTTCAGACTCGTGTCTTTGGGTGTCCGTGTCACGGTTCGAGCCCCGGAGGCGCTGAGGTGTCCTACCTGAGCTGTCCATGGTGCTGCAGTCCTCCTCTCGCAGCGGGCCTGCCTTCGGTCCGAGTGCGCCGCCGCCGCCGCCGCAGCTGCTCCCCTTGCCGAAGCCGAAGCTGTCTCCTCCGCTATCGACCAACTGCAAACATTCATATCCATCGTAACTGGTCTTTTTCTTGTAAGCCCCCAACAAGCTCATTACCAAGAGGGCACAAAACAGAGGAAATGAAATGACAAAACAAAGCCCCGGAGACGAGTAGCTCCACCGCCCCGCAGCCTGCGTCGCTATCCGGATGTCTGCTGCTAGCTACTGGGTGCACATGTCCGGGGAGAGGAGGACAACCGGTCTCCCCTGTTTTTTTGAGGGCAGGAAATTTCTATTAGCTGGTGAGCGCTCCCTCTCTCCCCCTTCTATCGCACTAAATCGCCTCCTGCCTTTTTTTTTTTTTTTTTTTTTTTAGCACCGCATTTTACTATCAAGCTCTGGTTGCTGCTTCCGCTGCTGTCCCTGATGAAGTTAAAGGGATATTCCACCTCATTCATTATTCACAATAACGGTATATGAGCAGAACCTGTATTTTCACAAGCTTTTATAGGACAAAACTTCGTGAAAATCTTTAATTTGAAACAAATGCAATCATATATAATCAGCAATAACATTGGACCCCTCTTATAATACTAAATACTAATAGGAATGCACACACAATAATACCATTTGTATTTCAACAGAACTCAAATTTTAGTAACTGGGTCAAACAAAAAAACAACTGAAATGGTTACTAATGCATATTTCTGCTTATTATGGCTCATTGGTGAAAATAAGAAAGGAATCAGTGTTTTCTTTATTCGTCAGCTGATTAGGCTGCCATTTAAAATAATCCATGAAACCAAATTGTCTGAATAATGTGACTATCACACAGCCAACACTTAAATAATTACTAATTGTAAAAAAAAGTGCCTTTAACGTTAGTAAATGTAACGAGTAAACTGAAAGAAAACTGAGAAAGGTTTCTGGTGAATTGGTTTTGTCACCAGAACTCCAAACTCCTGAATCTACCATTTCTAAGCAATTTTCTGATCTGTTTTTAAAATGCACAAAAGTTAATCCATTCCTAAAAAGATTTTTTTTTATTTTACTTCAGTTTTTACAACATAGATCTGAAACTCACACTGAATCTACAAGAGCCAAATTGTCAAATATCAATAATTCAGTTTTGAATGTGTCATTTTTCAGATTATTTCCTTGTTGGTTTGTGTTTGTTTTTCTGTTTTGAACCAGGTTCAAACAGAACAAAACTCTGCTCCTAATGGCGTGCTTCCTTCCTGTGCCCTGTACCCTGGCAACAAAACCCCTGCATGGTTCTGAAAAGAGGACATGAGCCTGGGAAACTCTTTTAGGAGAGCAGTCCAGAGCACAGCAGGGACAGAAACGGAGAGATGATGCCCTCGCCATAACCGGATGTAACATGCTGCAAATTAGCCTCCTGCCTGGGACTAATCGTGCTGACCAATTTATCCCCTGATGTCCTGCATGTTTGGGTCAGGTGGCGCTCCAAGCTCTCTGCAGAATATAAATAATTTCATTTGAAAGCATTTGGGTTCTTCTCTGCCTTTTTGAAGTAAAACATTTGAACATATTGACAGAATCAGAATTGCTCTGCTGTTTTTTGTTGGACAGTAAATTTAACCTTTCTGCATCCTTTTTTTAACAAAATGTGTTCTGAATTTTAGGTTTGCTCTTCTGAATGCGCAGCAACTGTTGTATAAACAGCAAAAGGTGAAAGGTCTGAAGACCAACTTTTAAAGAGTAAAGAGTGATTCTTTCTTCTTCAGCTTACAAGCCTGAAACTCAGCTGTAAAACCGTAAAAAACTTTA
>JAVKLF010000083.1:3423554-3441259 GCA_034783495.1 Millerichthys robustus | reverse complement strand
TGCATCGTTTTTAACAAACTGATACACGCACCACTGGTTAAGACAGGGTTTTGTTCACCTGCAATTATGCCAACTATCTGCAGGTGTGAGCGGCCTACTTAAATAGGCCACGCCCACCCTCGCTGCTACCTGGGTGCAGTGTGGTTGGTGTCCTCGCTGTACAACTTGCTTCCCTCTTTTTAAATTAGCATCACCATGTGGTCTTGTGAGTCCAAGAAATGAAAACGACAGCACCAATATGAATGGAAATTAGCCAAAAATTGAGTTTTCCATGAGGAACATTTTATCTGCTTGTCTGAGAGTTTTTCTTTTTTAACTTCTCTTGACTCCACTGTGATCAGCTCAAGTGTTTGTGATCTCACAAATAGGGTCACTATGAAAAGTGTTACACAGCTAACGGACTTCTTGTAGCTTCATTTGAAAAATGAACAAAAGCTCAGAAAACAGTAAAAAAAAAAAACACATCACAATTCAGTTGGGTAAAAATTCAAAAACATATATTTTAAGCAAACAATACACACTCCTTTAATTTAACAGTAAGACTAAACTTAAGTCTAGTTTTAGTGTCAGTTACAGTATATATAAAAAATACAAAGAAAATATGTATTTCCTCCTGCAGTGAAAGCAACTGAGGCCACGCTCATATCTCAATCTGTGTTTTTCTGTATCCCATCTCCACAATGGAGCTTTCTGCCAGAATGTGTTGTCTTCATTACTGCACAGACAAGCAACAAGCACAAAGGCCTGTTTTGAAAAGCAGGAATTCCCAGGATAACCCTCTCTATTGTACTCCTAGATCCCTGGTTGCCCTGCACAGCTGAATTAGTGCACGTACCTCTGGACCGGAGGCATCATGTGGAGTCGACCGGCTCAGAGCAGAAGGATGAATGGATGCAGATTCCTAACAGGCAGACAGACAGTCTCATCTGCCTGTCTGTGGGTTCTTATGTAAATGTGTGCGCCCGTCGAGGTGCCTGTCTGCCTTCCTGACAGTCAGGCTGCCGTTGTTTAAGCAGCAGGCATCTAAACAAGCCTCAAACTTTTTCTCCTTTCAAAACTCTGTAGCTGTTTTTAGCCTAAGAATTTACATTTGGATTACTTTTAGGGAAATTTGAGGTGCTATTCTTTTTGATTTTTGTTTCTTTGTTAGTTTTTATCTTTTTTTCTGTGTAGTCCAAAAACATCGTCATGTTTAATCACAACATAAGTCAAAGACAAAGTAAGCACCATGAGCCTAATTTCATGAAAATGACATTTTTTTCCTTCTTTTTATCAAAAGCTTTTAGCAAAAAAAAAAGAATCTGAAACATTTTAAAGCCTTGAATGCTTGTATTCAAACCTGGAAATGCCTCCAGGCTGGTTGATCAAGTGAGTGAAGCAGTAGGATTTGGTTCGGAGGCAAACATTAAAAGTCATGGCTGCTTAGAAACCACTTTTCAGGAGGTATTCTTTTAAGCTTCAAAAAGTGTTAAAGAAGACGACAAAGCAATGCGACAGGCAGTCTGTGTTTGAAATTACTGGGAAAGAAAAAAAAAATCGTTTGTTAGGAAACCGACAAACACACAGAGCTGAACTCGCTTTAACACTAACACAGATGTGGAATAAACACTCGCATCAGGATGACCTCATAAGTTCAACAAAAACTGGCTCAGTGGACAGATATGGTCATGTGTTCAAGACGACGCAGTCTAAACTACTCCGAGCAGAGGCCCCTCCTGATAATCAGACTTTTGTACTCCGCTTTAACATTGTCAGATTTCTTATGGAGTAAAAACAAACTGTGTGAATGATGACTCTTTTTCATTTTTATGATTTTTGTAGTCAAAGTACTTCCCAATACTTTGTGCCATTGTCATATCAAAACATTATGCGCAATCAGGAATACTGGGTTATGATTTAACATAACTTTATTTACAAAGATTTCCCCCATTGATATAAATTGAGATCTCTTAAATCCTTAAAACGCAGTTCTCTGAAATATTCTTCAGCATAAATGCTCTATTTTTATTCTCTAATGCTTCTTTCAGCTTTTAGCTACAGTTTAGCTCATTTTAGCATTGGTGCTATATTTAAGCAAACTATAGCTTTTAGTTAAAAGTTTTGGCAAATGCAAAATTTAAAAGAAGATCATCTTAGGTTGAAAAATGACAGTTATACACAGTTCATACAATATTATGAGATCTCAGCGTACAGATGGCCCTCAGCTTCTACCACAACGAATTTCAGCTCACCTTCGGTGACATTAAGTTGCCTCTTCTTCTTCAGATATTTGCGTCACACAATGTATGATGTGAAGGACTTTCCACTGCCATCAACTTTTACACAAACACCCATTTTAAAAACAAAAACAAAAAGCCTCTCAGTTTCCTCAGAGACCGTTGTGGTAGTGAACCATATCTGAGTGCTTTGTGCTCAGCTGTGTCTGTGAACGTGTTACTCGGAGCTCAGGGACAACGTCTGCTTGTCACACCAATTAGAACAATGTCTGCACAAAATACTGCGAGGGAGAAACGGTTCAATTCCTGATCTATACTTGCTTGACAGCGGCGTCTGACTCGTACAGGGTCCCTAAATACCAGGACTGGTGTTTGAGGCAAACAACTTCTATTCCATACGTGACCTGAGGAAGAGGTCTATGTTTCTGTCTAAAGTTTTCCAAACAAGTATTACTTTATTTCAGTTTATTTTGACTGTTGTTTAGAACATTTTGAACCTGAACTGTAACCTTTTTGACATTCCATCTTTCTCACTAACATAAAGTCACCTGCAACAACAGTAGCACTTCATACTATTATTTGATTTCCCTCCTTTTTTGCTGAAAGGTTGAAGACACAGAAGAGAAGAAAGTTGAGGAGAGAAAAGGAAGGAAAGTGTGAGTCAGACTTATAAACACTTGGTTGGGAGGATGTTTTACAGCTGCTGTGAAATCGGATCCAACGGCTGGCAAGTTTGTTACAAGCGCACAGACACACGCATCACAAAGGCTTCTCTTTGCAGAAACATTTATTATGACTCACACCAACTATATGCACACATATACACATGCACCAAGTGCAAAGCTACAAGCATTAAGGTTGGATGAAGGTGCAGACTAACGGTGGTAAGCCAGGAAGAGTTACTCAATCCAGGAAAAGGAATAAACCTGTCAACATGTACACACATATTTGCACACAGAGTAAGTCGCAGGAGCATGAAATCCATGCTCAACACCTTTTGGTGAGGCAGTCACGGATTTCACACATCAGCTCTGAAACTCTGCTCCGTTTGGATTCCACCAAAATCAAACCCACTTATCTTTTGAACAAGAAATTTAATGCAGGAGTGAGTTCTAACACACCTTAAGCACATCAACCTGTTTCTGTAGAAGCTAGGATCAGTGCAGAAAACACAGACTAACAACCAAAAAAACAAACCCTACAGTGAAAACTGAGCGATTTAAGTACTTTCATAACTAACAATAGTTCAGCTTGAAACCAAAATGATAAAATCATAAAGGAGTATTTTTGTGGCTTTGGGATTAAATGCTCCACGTCCTAAGTAGTCAGGCTTTTACTTTTAATCATTATTTGACAGACTTATTCACTTTTAATGGATTAACAACTGGGTTGGAAGATAAATGATTTAATTCCTGTAGCAGCACTACTGAACAGGTGTTACACTTTGTTTAATAAAAGCAAAACTGTTTTAAACAGTGAACTTTCTGAATTCTGCAAATTTAAGTTAGATTAGCACGGTTAGCAAACTGAACCAACGGACTGTTTGGAGTGTCGACAGTAGAACCACAGGAGAACGGTGAGCACATGGCCCTTTTTTTTTTCCTTTTTTTGGCAACAGCTTTTAAATGTTGTCCTCTTTACACAAGAGTGGGATTGTGTTGTTGCCCCACAAGAACCAGCTTAAAGCTGAAATATAAAGCCAGCAATGATCTTGCCTCGAAGCAAAATAAAATCCTCCCACCTGCTTCACTTCGGCTGCGATGTTGTATCTTAACAGAATCCTTAATAAGATTTATGACATTACCTGGGAAAATCATTTTAAAGAAAAACTTTCTTGTACCCAAGGCCATTGACAGAGCTCATTAAAGGTGCATCGCAGTCTCCTGAAACATTCTTCATCTTAATTCAGAGCCAATATTCTGACACTGAGAAGTCAACACAATATGTTGTCAAATTACTGAAGAAAACCCTTGAAATTAAAGCAAGTACGTCTTCAGAGAAGGAGAAAGCAATGGAGAAAACAAAAGGACGAGGGAGGATGAATGTGCTGATTCATGGGAGAAGCGACAGATAGTGACAGGCTGCAGCAGGGATGACAGCAAGAGGGAGAAAACGACAGAAAAATAGGAAAAATGTTTCTGCTGGCAGCTCTGTGGGTTTGTTAAAGCAAATTCATCTTTGCCCTAAATGGCCTGCGAAGTCCAACTTGGCCTATTCCCCTCGCATCATTACACCAGCGCACAATCCCAGTGCAGCGCTCTAATCAGCAGCAATAAGGCTGATGGTGCAAAGAGGGGCCCCTTGTTTCATCGGGCTCCCATTTGCTCTAAAACACCATTAACCTTTTAAACAAGCTGCTGCTCTGATACCGCAGCTGTTTACAGCTCGCCGCCACGTTCTAAAAGTGTTCGGTTTCAGGTGCTCGGCTGGCTGCGGGGACTAAATATAGACACAAAGTGAGATTTCCCTGGAAAGGGACAGACTGCAGGGGCAGGGGTGTCTTATGTGTCTCTCTGTTCTGGGTCTTCTTGTATTTCCAGATCAATGAGGAGCAAAATGTCAAACTGTGAAGAGGATGTAGGAACAAAAATACGTTGACCTTTTTTTTTACTTGTTGGCTTTACGTACGCTCACAGTGAAAATTATGCAAAGCAGCGTCCACTGATAACTTTAGGCATATCAAACTTGATAGGGTCATCAATTAAATAAAAAAACAACACACTCCAGAGCAGTTAGCACTTCTATTGTAAGTCTTATGATCTACTTCAGCAAAATGTTACAACATTTAAGATTTTGAGAAAGTCGGATTAAATCTGAAATTAGATTCTAGGACCAGAACTTTTGATTTGCATCCAAGTCCCTTGAATATTCAAATTGTTTAATAATCAAATTAAAAAATGCATTTGATGAAGGATTTCAGCCTCTGAGGGTGTAACCAGGTCCGACTTGGTGACCCAGTATCAACATGAACAGAGTTTAGGTCTGAACAGAACTCACTGCATCACATTGGTAAATATGTGCTCAAAGGGTCTTGACTTTTATTTTTTAAAGAGTGTTTTATCTGTTTTTAATGAGAACTATAAATCTATGCGCTATAAAGTCAATAAAACCATATTAGTTTTTTCTATAAATTAAATTTGTTTTAAATTATCAGCTGCAGAACCTCAGAATGGTTTTATATATAAAGCCTGAAGCTGTGCTCTACAATAAGAAAAAAGGTTTTTGTTGATCAGATTTAACTTTTTCCCACTAATATAAATTGTTAAAAGCGAAATGTTACACTTTCAAAGATTTTTGTGGTTATGCCACTCCTAATGTATTTTCTAATCTTGTGCAAATAGCAAACGCTGTGCAAACAGTACAGCATGACTCTGTATCTAAACAAAGACATAAAAAAAACAAATGTTACTTTCAATCATTTCACTTCAACAGATTGGTGAAAACGATGTTCTGTGTCTCGTGTTTTACCTGTGCCTTTGTTACGGTCCACAAAGCAGTACTTCAGCTCGTAGCCTTTCAGAATTTCATGGACTTCCTACACACAAAAAAAAGGCAAAGACACTTGAGTCAAAAGGTTTAACAGTCTTGCATCAACACTGCTTTTTCATAGGAAATGTAATTTCTGTTCTACTTGCAGTCACAGTAATGTAAAATGCTGTACAATCTTTAACAGGACGTGCACTTATTTACACAGCAGTTGTGTCGACTGTAAATTCAACATTGATAACTGGATTAAAGAAGCTCATAGATTTAGCTAATTATGATGAAACGTTTGTCAACACTTGAGCAAAAATCCTTCATAATAATTTTCCGTGAACGGAAGACGCACCAAATTGCAGTAATTTCTTTTTAACAAGTATCTGTTAATAAGTTTTAAAGATGAAAAGCTTCCTGTTGTCAGGCTTATGAGGCCAACGTAGCACTCCAAACCACACGAGAGGCACACACTGATGCATCAAAGTAGTGAATCAGAGTCTTCTCTCCAGCTGAAATGTATTCTTTGTCTCTTTAGTGACAAAATATGATGAAGTGAGAGGAAAAAAAGGGGAAGCAAGAAAGACGCAACACCACAAGACGAACCGCTCCCACTCTGTGGGCTAATAATGCCGCTGCTGACTGTGTTAGCCTTCCTGACTGGTTTCACTGTAGCTGCAGAGAGTCGTCCCTGTGTAAGTCAATTACAGCACAGAGTACTTAAAGCTAAGCAACAAGTGTCTATAGGTTTCTTAGAAGTGACCAGCTCATTTGACAATGAGCTGGTCAACCAGTACCTGGAATGACTGAAAAATGCTTTGACAAACATGCAAACTCTTTATATAATATCCTGCTATGTTTATTATATGAAACCACACGGCTCATTGAATTCAATGAGACTGCAACAGAAAAAACATCCATTTTCTTCCCAATTACGAGTTGCCAACTAGTTTTCAGCAGTCTCAGCCCAGTGAGATTCCCCCTTTAGCAGAACCTATTTCAAAGAAATTCTCAGAAACGTATCATTAGACGTACATCTACAAATGATTTAGTTTTGATGTCGGACCGATTAGTTACAACTAACAGCCCTCAGCAAACGCAAAAAAACTGGTTTAACTCGGTCAATTGTTCCAATACTGAGCTAAACGTTGGTGTGGTGGTTGTAGAGGGTCATCTCCAATGCATACTGAGAACTAAGAAATCATGCAAATTATTTATTTAAAGCAAGTTCATTTCTAAAGCAGCTCAAAATCAAACTTTGCAACAATTCAAGCAAATGCTGTGCTGACTATTTTTGCACCTTGCCAGTTTTGATGGGGACAGTTGTTTAGCATTTTGTTTTCCTAACCAAACAACAGAAAGTACAAATTTTTATATATATATAAAAGACTCATGTTCAAATTAAACATAACGTGAGGATATTCTCTCTATTACTTTGAACATGTTGAAATGAACCAAGTTTGTTTAAATTTCTACCGACAGCAAATACATCTGAAGTGTGTGTACAATTACTTGTTTAAAGCATTCCGTTTATGAAAGAGCCTGAATCTGAACAACTACTACACAAAGGCAACAAAAAAGGATGGGCTTTTGGAGGACGCTGCCCTCTCTGCTGCTAATGTTACCCATTTCCAGAGCTTTTATTCACCATCGGATAATGAAGGCCACGTTTTCGGCTTCATTTCAGCAACAAAAACAAAGACGTGAACTTTGCGTCATGGTAATATCGCAATTCATGGCCATACAATCCTCATGGGGGGAATGAAAACAGGTTTGGCACACCTGAAAGTTCACTAGATACTTCACAGAAAACATTCTCACAGGGAGTTATAATATTTTATTTTAAAAAGCGCTAAATAATAAAATGAAAGGATCTCAGAAGCAGTCGTACAAAACGTGAGGTGTTTAGGATTTCGTTTATGTACGTTGTTTCTTTTTTCTGACCCCTCTAACCAGCAGCCAGCCCACTCGAACACACAGGAGGCATGTTATGTATCAGTGAAGGCCACATGAAGCAGCCCACACACGGGGGGCCGGGGTGGGGGGTGGGGGTGTCCGCTCGCTCAGCCAGCTCAACGGAAACAGAAACATACAGAAGAAAGTAAAAGATGTTTAGCTTTGGATTATACCACCTGTTTTTGACCCATCTAATATACATTGATAGAGAATTTAAAAAATATATTTATACATTACTTTAAATACAGAAGCATTAAAAATACTTAAAATACATTAATAATTAATCTGGATCACATCAGCATGATTAGGATTTCAGAAATAATTTACAGGTGTCACGGAAATGTCTACAGTTTCTGTTAATTATTCTTTGCTGTAAAGTACACGACTAATTCAATGTATTTATTAAGTTCAACTGCTTTAAAGACATGATTAGCAAAATACATCAAATGTTATTGATATTCCTCTATCATTGGGTGCAATACCAAAATACTAAAGGATTCTAAGTACGGCAGAAAAAGGCTAGCAAAGAAATATAAGTTTGGCAATCAGATAGACCCCACTCTCTGCAAATGTAAAACATGACTCAAAACAAATTCACTGAAATCAAATATTTAATACGATTTCTTCTGAAACATCTGATAGACATTAAAACACAATCATTCCAACCAGTGAAGATAAAGTCGACCAGAATGGCTTCTGAGCCAGGCGGTTCTATCACGCCTGTATGTCATTCTGTGGGGAAAAAAAAAAAAATCAAACTTCATTCTGCAGGCCTGAACATTTTAAAACACTGACATTTCAAGCAAGTTCAGTCAGTTTTACAGTTCCAGCTTTAAGCCCACGGCCTATTTCATCCTGTGCATGTGTGGGCGCACGCTTTGGTGAAGCTGTAAAGCAAACTGCCCAGAGAGGATGTGTCTTCGTATAGAACAGTCTTACACCTGATGGCTCAGTTTCAAGCAACATATAATCAGTAGAAATACTCAAAACAGCTGACGATGACCTTCGCACCTGTCAGCTCCACGCTCAGTAAATGTGGCCGCTTCTCCCAGCTGTAACATACTGATCAATACACCACCTACTTCACCAGCCTGATAGCTGCTGCACACAAATCACACGTTTCATTAGCGTTGATTATAAAGATCATCATCAGTGCCAAATTCAAACTGAATTTCACAAAGACGCAGTACATGAAATCATAATTAAACACTGTTCAGCCTGGTATACGAGAACAGCCGACTGATCACCACATCAATAAACAGAAAGATATTTGGGTCAAGTATGACGTCATTGCATGTGAAGCTTAATAAAGTCCAGACAAGAATGTTCAACTTCAAGCAAAAAGAATAAAAAACGTGTTCAGTTCTGCTGCCATACAATTCATCTGATATGAGACATCTGAGCGGCTCTGCTAGCATTATGTCTGTAATAAACCTTGCAATTTTTTTCCCCCTCTTACCCACTTAACCATAGAAGGTATCCCTGCCTGGCCACGGAGCTTGTGTGTGTTTGTCCTTGTTCTGTCCTTTAAAGCTCCATGTCAAGGCAGACATTCCCTCCCCGTTGTCTGATTCTGATCAAGGACTCCCCCAGATTAGAAGGAGTTCTCTTCACCGTCACCTGCCAGCCATTTATGGTCAAAACAAAGACTTGAAATAACCCTTCGATGCAACAGAGCACATCTTCAATGAGAACTGTTCTCATGTGCTAAAGCTAAACCCATTGAATTTGACTGAACTGTGTTTAGACTGAAACTTTTGCAACCAAACATTTTTTTTATTATTAGCTCTACAGACCGAATAATTTTCTGCATGATCATCCTTCTAGAGATCAGTGAAGAGTGTAAAAGGTAATGCAGGAACACGAGGCGAGACAAACAGCAGAGATTTTCCTCTCTGGAATAAAGTGAAAGATGAGAGAGAAATGGAATGTTTACTGCGACACCACATACAAGAGTCAGACATTTTCCTTTTTGTTTTGTCAGAAATGGGATGGCTTACCGCCACAAACAGAACCGCTGGAGAAAAGCAGCGGCGTGCTATAATTTAAGCACTGCGAGGAAAAGATCTGGGGGATTAGAGGACAAACACGGTCTGCATGGCCTCCTTACTGAGAGTAACTGCGTCCTTGACCTACTGATGGACTGATGTATGCAATGAAGAATAAGAGAGAAAGTCCGAGTCTGGCGGTCCCATATTTATTATATCTCCTATAAATTGCGACTATATTAAAGCCTCTCACTCACCCTGGAACGTAAACAGATTCACTCCTTTTAATCAATTGAATCACATTCTGAAATGTTCTTTTTTGAACTGTTGATGTGACTTTTTTGTTTTACTTGGGCAGCCCCATAAATCTCAAAGAAACGCCGTATTCCTTATTTAGTAAAGCCCAGGCTCGAAGTGTCTGTGTGACAGGTGGTTGAAACCATGCAACAGCATGGATCACTGGCCCATCCAATGGCTGCCAGGAGAGCTTGGTGGAAAATGTGCACACTCACACATTGCGAGCAGACAAGTATAAATACAAGTGTGCAGTTTTCTTTTGTTTTCTTTTTTTTTCCTCTCCAACACATTTTTCTGCCTTCACACCTTGTCCTGTATGCAGCACCTTCTCTTATTCTTGCTCAAGTTTTGTCAAATGGGTTGAATTCAACTGAGTTGAGTCAATCTAAAGCAACTCAAGTAAACGTGAAAATTGCTTTACATTTACTGCAAGTGACCAATTAATGAAAGGAACATTTATTAGATAAATAAGGTACTGGAAAGGAGATTTGTATTTTATAAAGTTTTTCTCCCTGCTGCTTCAGTAATGTCAGAGCTGTGATTGTTAAAAGAATAAAACATCCTACAGGGTAATACTCCATCAAACTGCTTCTGTTGCTTTCTACATTTCATGGTTTTATGCTTTAAAAATGGGGTTGATTTGATCTTAGCGAGGGTTGAGGGTGGCAGGTGGCTCGCCTTAAGACAGGACGGATTCTGCTGTCAGCCGGGGTGACCCCGCTTCCCTCAACCCCCATCCACACCCACCCATCACTGTTTGGCTTTGGCCCCGAAGCAACGGGGCTCAGATTGAAGGTTATTTTCCCCACTGAGTCAAAAGTCACTCCTCCACTCCACATATCAAAGTCCTGTAGTCATTTTGGTGCAAAGAATTTACGGTTATCCTTTATTCCTCTTCCAGCTGGCTTTCAGCCTCCGATTTCTGGGGTTTTCCACATGAGAATATGTTGACGTGTTTTACAGTTAATCACTGCTAAGCCTGCATGTCTCCTCACCTATTTATAAAATATCTGTGATTTGTCTTCAAGAAACTAAGCAACTCAACACTTCAGACATTTTAAGCACAAGAATTTTGCATTTTGTTAGCAACAGTTGCAGCAGAAAATAGATAAAATATTGGAGAAAAAAAGCTAATTGATGCTTTAGTTATTGATGGTGATTTTTAAATATGCAAAATCTAGTTAAAATTGGCTACTTTGACAAATGTTACATAAAAATCACAAATATCTAGTTTCAAATGTGTTATTTCCTAACAGAGAAATATTTGTTTGAATGTTAAAAAAGTAAATCAAAATGAAAAAGCTTTGAAATTTAGACAAATCTTTTTAAAAGAACACTAAACATAGTAGACGTGTTGCAACGTTTCACTGGTTGCGAGGAAAAATATCAACAGCAACGGCATTTAAAAAAAAAAATAAAGTAAACACCTACCAGTTTGTAAAAACAGTGAATATTTCATCTGGAGACTAGACTCAAAAATTAATAAGAAGAATGAGAATTTTAATATTATGGATAAAAAAGACAAGCTGTATTTTTGTGTCATTTTTTAAAAATGTCACAGAAAAATCAGAATAAATATTCAGAAACTCTCAAAGCTTTTGAGGAAAATTGGTCAAAAATGTAATATGCTATTTTTTTTGTCATTTCTTCTGGTTTTGACAGCTCAATGGTTTTTGTTTCCTGTAAAAATACAACTTTTCTTTTCATTTTTCACAAAAGCATATGCTGGTGATATTTTTGTCTACCAGAATCCTTTTGTTCCCAGTGAGCAAATTAAAATTCTTGCGAGCAATTTATAAAAATAAACAAAAAACACAGAAGGGATTATACGGCTTTAAGCTGTTAAATCTCCTTGACAGAAGAAACGTAAACCAATCTGGTTGAGTATTTTGCAGTTTGTGACTGTATGTTTTCTCCAACACCAGTGGAGCCTGACCTGACTTGACTTTGTGAGCTGGTCACTAACACGTTTGCACCTGCAGAGCTGCCACTGACCTGATTATAAGCTGACTCGAATGGACCAAGAGAAGTGCTTTTGATCTGACACAACTTACAAATCTGACATTTATGTCCAGTGTCAATTACACTGTGTCATACGATCACAGGGTCCCGATCAGTGGGAAGCTGCCCTCCACAGGAAGGTCAAACCCACACGTTAATTCTCTAAAGCGAATGGCACCATTTCACTTAGAATACCTTCATTGTATAATAGTTCTATTTGTACTATAGTATAAATAGAACTATCCGTATATGGATGTATAAATATTGCATTTTTCCAAACACTTACTTTTTGTATAAGCTCCTCAAACTGAGCCAGGACAGTCTTTTCCAAAAGCAGCTATTGGTGAGTTTACTGGGAAGCTCATGCTCAGATCCGCTTATTTCTAGGGTCCTCATCTGCTCTACGAGAGACCATAGCACGTAGATCGTGTTATTCCAGCAGGTTTGAGTCCTAACTGGCTGGTTGAGCACACTCCTCTATGCCACGCGGCTCTCTTTAATGGCTAGCTGGAGGATGTGAGAAACACACGACAGGCTAACGTTTCCTGCTGCCATTAGCGAACTCTTTAAACTCGGCATTGAGGCGTTTTGTAGCCTTTTTAGTCGCTAGATGTCCTCTTGACAGCTTTGCTGATAATAATTTGCCTTCCGTTTTGAAATACCCCCCACACAGTTGAAATTGTTCTTGCCCTACCACCTGACTGCTTGGCAGAGAAGTGAATGTGAATGAAAAGTGGTATCACAGTACAAGTACACGCACACAGTACCACTTCATACTAGTACCAGTATAGGTGCATCTCTAACTCTCACTTTACTACTGATCACCATCTGAGGCGGTTCTGTTACCAAATGAGGTGAGACTCTGAGTAAACAGGAACCAGCAGTAGTCAGATCAAAAAGCCATTTTCCTTCTTAGTGACACATTTATGCAGACGTTAAGTCCAAACTATAAGAAAGACTGGACTAAAGATGATTTCCTTTTGAAAGGTAGAATGTTGAGACGTAGCAGTTCATTCAAGACAGCCACCTTGTTTCAGTCCCACCAACACACCCACACTCATTATTTTCTTCTAGCCTTTTATCCAATTAGTCTTCTCTCCATTTCTCAGGCACTTATCCAGTCAATGCTTTTCTTCCGCGCTTACTTCCAAACCTTTTATCCCATCAGCACAACTCCCACCTCTGCCATTTAGCCGAGAAGTTTTGAGTCTCTGAGGAATGATGATATGAAACATGTCTGACTGCTGTGTTTATCAGAGACGCACATGCTTCGAAAGCGTTTTATATCAGTCGTATTCAAATAACGCATAAATAATCACTAAGAATGTTTCCCTCCCATACCTCAACAACTGAAGCTACACTTTATCTTCAGATTACGCCATAAATGGACAGTCCTGTTGGGTCACACTGGTTGGACTAAAAGTGTAACCAGTTTACTTTGAATTAAATGTGCAAGAAAAAACAAATTACAAATCAGCTAAAGGCTCAAGAAATAACAAAAATGACAGTAATGTGTTCAGCCCTCAACACGGACAGTGAGGAGGAAGTACAAGCACGACTCAGGGCACATTCGGTTTGCCACATTTGCATGTACTTGTGTTTACCTGTATAAATGCAAACACCTGGACACACTCACATACTCCTGGTGTTCAAAGGGAACATGTAAGCATGTGCAAAAACACATTCTGTTTAGGTTTTAAATGTGTCTAAAAAGTTTGTTCCAGTATCCAACCATCCACTAAAGGCTGCACATATCCCTGATAAGTGAAGGTTGCTTTCAGGTGGATGTGATCGTTTCATGTTGGCGTCTTTCTCCATCAAAGATCACGAGGGAAAAAAAAGATCACTTTGTAACCCCACTGTGTAAAGCCTGAGTGAACTGTGCGTTAATAATTAAAGCTTGAATTATTAAACCGGGAAACCTTTGCTTCCAGTATTAAATTAAACAGTTCATCAAAATATGGCTGAATCAGAAAGAAGGAAGGAACTCAGAGGACTCCTGGAAGCCAAGGCACCGAGTTTTAGTTTGTTTCTTTGGTGGAAACAAAATGTAGATCCTCGTTTATTCAACGCTCTATGTCACATATTTGTTCGCTCGCTCTGCGCTTTCCTCAGCGTTCTTCTCCGTCAGCTGGTTCTTCTATCCTCCTCCATCCCCCCCACCCTCCCCCACCTCTCCCTGAGATGAAAACTGTCAACAGACCATATATCTGACACAGTGCACCATGCACTCACACTTAACCAGACTGCAGCTCAGCGTTCACTAATGGGGCAGCGGGCATGAGGGGAATGAGGGGTAGAGTCGGCTGGCTGTTCAAGAGTCCGTCAGACAGGTTTCATAAGACAAGACACAACAGCTTTCCTCTGTCAAGCATGTCTGCAATATCTGAGGAGCAAGAAGAGGCCTTGAAAGTTTAGTTTAAATCCTTCCTATTTGACCACCTTCAAAACCGTTGCTAAAACATAAGCTCTGTAGTCTGTCAGTTAAACCATTTATCAAACTTCACGTAGAGAACCGTGAAAAAAGTCTATTAGACCTTCTTAAATTGATAGTTTTATGCTGCACGTTCATGCTGTTCTAAAAACAAATCAGACTGAGACACAAAGTGGAAAACAAACACTTCTGTTGCTCCATCTGAACCAAGTGACTCTTTCCTTCTCCTCTTCCCTTCTGCCTGTCATTTCTCACACACAACACGCCGTCACGCTCGTTCACACTTCCCTCTCTCCTCGCCCTCGCGCGCACAAACCGCTTCGGCAGAGCGCTGGCTCTTCCTGGCAGCGAAAACCTCTTCAGGAATGTTTGGTGCTACACGCCTGAAGGAACACGCCGTGAGCGCAGGCTCGACTCGCCGCCTCTTAAAGGCTTGCATGCCGACGCAAGTGGTTGAAAAACACTTAATGGGAGAAATCAGAAAGGTCACACAGTTATAAACAGGGAAGTCACTCTATGGTGTTTGACAGCAAACAGAAACGTTTCAGTTCTTGCATGCAAAAGCTAATGGCCAAGCTCTGTTGAATGCATATCCCCTGCTACCTTTCATGCTAGGATTTAGACTAACATTATCTTACGTTAAAAATTGAGTGGTATTTCAAATTCTATCTTTTCTTATAACACGATGTCATGCTCAGTGTATGTGTTTGGGATGGCTCTCAGCTACTACCGCATGAAATTTTAGATCAATATTTCCTAAATTGAGTTCTAACCATTAATGTGTTGGCTAATGGTGGTTAACTGCCATCTTGAACACGGTTCACTCCAAACGTTAATCATTTGTAGATGTCCGTCAGATCATTATTTTCTATAAGTTTCATTGAAATCTATCCAGAGGTTTGTAAGATATTTTGCTAACAGACAAGCACACTTAACACTAACACTTCCTCTTACGGTTCTGAGCAAAGATTTTGTGCAATTTGTATATTTCTTCAAGTTTGTGCTGGGAATGATGCTCACCTACAGCCACACCAAATTTTAGCTCAATACCTGTTAAATAGACTCAACTATAACCATTTTAGTGTTTTTGAAGTTTAGCTGTCTGTGGCGTCCGTCTTCAATTAAATTTACTCCAAGAGTTAATCAGTTGAAGAGGTACATCAAATGATTACTAACGGAGAGAATCATTGAAATCCATCAAGTAATTTGTGAGACATTTTGCTAACGCTACAGAGCAACAGGAGCAAATCCCCTTCATCCTATGGCAGCGGGCGATAATGATTTGCTCTGGCCTCCATCGGAGCGACGTGATTGGCTCCAACTGTTTAAAGCGTGCAAAGTCAAGACTTGTGGATTCCACCTGTCATGTCTGCAGGAGCTCAAGCTCATGTTTTTACATTGTTCACATTCTTGCTCTGAAGCCGTGGGTGGGAAATTTAAACTAAATGGTAAAGAGCTGAGCTGATTACAGCGTTGATTGGCTTTGAGCATGCTGGGCATTAAAACCTATGCAGTAAATACTTCAGAGTAAAAACTGGAAAAAAATAATAATCTACCTGCATAATATTAGTGCAGGTGCATGTTGTGGACTGCATCTATTTCCGCTGCTAGAAATGATTTGAGCTGAAGCTGAAACAAACTTTTTAAATGATTATTTCATCTGACCTGGCATCATTAGGCTATAGGTGCGGGAAACTCCCTTTATAACAAGGATAACTTAGGATAAGTTAATAAAACACTCCTTATTAACCAACTTGTGTTGTTTAAGAAGTTTATCATTGACGTCACTATTTTACTAAATAAATAGCCTAAAGGTTATAAAATGTGCGGCAAACGCGAAAGTGTTCCGAGTCTGAGTGCGCTTTAAAAATAAACTAACAAACTTCTCCATCTTTACTTTGCCTGCACTGTACTCTACCTGGTTGGTGGTGTCCGGCGGCAGGTTCTTGATGAGGATTTTCCTCCTGTTGCTCAGTTCGAGGCGAGTTTTGGCCAGCCTCCTCTCGACCTCCTCCGGCTCCAGGTCCGGCAGGTCTCGGAGGCTTATCCCGGGCTCGGAGGGCTGCGCTGCCCCCGCCGCCGCCGCCGCCGCCTCCTCGTCCTCCGGCTGCCGGCTCTCGAAGCTGTCCATCTCCGGGGAAAGTGCGCTGTCCCGGGCGAGGGTAGAGTGAACGCTCGGCGGCTGGATGGACGAGGCTGCCGCCATCTTGGGTAGCTGAGAGGAAAGTGTTCCGCGAGCGAAAGAGAGACGGAGATGCAGAGAGAGCCGCGCAGGTGGGAGGTGTGTGTGTGTGCGCGCGCGTGTGTTTATAAAGGGAGGAAATAAAAACAACAACCTGAAAAAAAGACAAACAAACTTAAAAAACAGACGTCATCCACTAAAACTCAATTGTTCCTCAAGTGAACTACTTGAGAAACCATTCCATTTTGTTATTCATTATGTTTATAAAACCTTATCAAGAGGTTTGATTTATGTTTTTTATGCAACTGCTTGCGTAAAAGGAACCATTCGGTTTGTATTCTTTCTTCTTTTTTGTTTAGGCTAAAAAGATGTTTCAGGTGATAAAAAAAAAGATGCTTCTAACTATTAGAACATGTCCCGTTTGCTCCTTAGACCCTTGGCGACCCCAGCTGTCTGTATAATGTATAGAAACCAATCAAGTTTGGCGAAAAGAGCTTTTTGAACCTAATTTATTTCTCCAAGAAATTAGCTTTTAAACCAGCTCAACGAGGATCTTGAGCTCTGCATGCTTTCGGGTAAACCGCTATCCTGATTATTTTTAGATTTTAAAAAAATGTTTGATTACACCAGTAGCTTTCCAGATATATTTATATGAAATTCTGAAATGTGGGTTTGCACTCAATGTAAACAAAGCACTTGCTTGAATCCATGGCAAACCCATCACATCTCAGTAGCTACTCTGATGGGGTCTGAGTGGAGGTGTGCACTCTGGGTGCTTCTAGTTTCCTTTATTTTTAAGATTAATATATTTTAGTGTCACATTTCAATGTTGACACGAAATGTTCTGGGTCTTTCTGGAACTTGGGTTTTGAAAAGTGTTTTATAAATAAACATAGGCTACTTGTTTCCTACTACTAGCCTATATTGGAGGAAAACTATACCACACTAAAAATATGATGTTGATGTACTCAGGTTTTAAGAATTATTTAAATTTTGTTGAAATGATGCTTTCCAATGTTGTTGTTTTGGTTTTTCAGCAGCATTATAAAATTGTTAAACACCCTTAAATGTAGTGTGAAATTAGTCCAATAAAATGACAAAACGAGCAGCTGTACTCCTCCAGACCAGCAGGGGGCGCTCCTGTATCTGCAGCTACT
>JAVKLF010000083.1:3284886-3299390 GCA_034783495.1 Millerichthys robustus | reverse complement strand
CAGATTGAGCGTATTTGCAGGAAGGAGGTTAAGTTTCATTTAGGGTTCTATTTCTAAGCCATCTTGTTTTCAGCACTTTAAATCCGACAAGCTAACTAGATACTCTTACTTTGCCTCTGCCTGCCAATGCACAGTTGTTGAGAGGGGCCAGCCCCCTGCCAGATTTAGACTCATTAATGACAGCTGTTACCGACGCCATCAGCCATGCAGAAAAAGACTTGCAGCAAGAAATCTAAACAGAGATTTAATATAAGACCAATGAATGGATGGAGTGCATGGTTGGGACGGCTGCTGGGTTTGAGGGGTTTACTTTTTCCAGAGCTGGTAAAGCAATTAGGCCTAAAAACAGAAAACACACAACATAATCTGTCATCTGTCAACATCTTGCTCATGCACATGTTTTCTGTATATAAACTCTGTCTGTTTTGTACCCCACTCTCTTTCGACGCAAAACTATCCTCCTTGAGAATTTCATTTCCTATTTAATTATAAACCCCCTGAAATGTACGACAAGAATTTTAGATTTTTCCAAGAAACAACAAATATGTAAAGCTAAATTCCTTTAGGCCAAGTGGTTTTAGAAGTTTTAGAGAGAGGAAAGCAGCGGCGTACGGAGGTAACAGGGTAGTTAGAAGAGGGACGCCAAGCATGAATGAAGACTTTGTGGAGTGCAGGGTTGGTAATGACGTGCAAATATAAGGCTTAGGCCACAAAATAAGAAAACAAATTTCCTACATTTGCTTTGCCCTTACTTTAGCTGTCTGTCAGCACACGTTTGTGCACCTCAGTTCATTTATCATACAAGGTGTCAGAAATAATGTAGTGCCTGTGGTGATTACATAGATCCTAGAAAGTGACTAAACATGGTGAGCAGTTTGCATTTCTTTGGAGAATGCTAGGCCTTTAATTCCTGAAAATGAAAGCTATCTGCAGCAGCCTGATCGATTTGCGTTTAATAGACTATTTTACAGACAAGAAGCTAATAAAGGTGAGCAGTTGGTCAACTTTATTAGCCTTGAGCTGGACAATGACCAACACTGAAGGGCAGAAAGACAGGCGACACCCCTGTCGATGTTAAAACCCCCCAAAACACAGTGATTCCAGTTGACTGAACATCTGTGTTGTTTTGTGCCACAATGAACAACTCCCATTAAAAGCAGATATGGAACCCATTAAAGACCACTGGGACTGCATTTCAGGACTCTAGTATTTTCCACAAGAAAGAAAAAGAAAGAAAAAAAAAGACTGAAAACACAAAATTGATCACGGTTCTACATTTTACGGTTTCATACAACACGGCAAGAGAAACTGGGTCCAGGAACCCTCGCCAAAGGTCTATTTAGAGTTATTTATTAGACACATGGAAAAGTGTGAGGAGGGGTGACTTAGTGAACTGCAAAAGCAACCAGGCAGCCTCTGTTCCTACTTACAGTAATGGATTAGAATGAGCTCCAGGTGAGTTGGAGTAATATGCACCCATTCGAAGTAAAAAAAATAATGAACAACAAAGCGACTTTGGTAAAAAATCAATTAAAAAAATGGGGGAAATAAGTTTCACGAGTCTTAGATTTGACTCAGTCTCATTAATGAGATGGCATTTATTTTCAATGTTAAACACAAAAACAAAGTTCAATCTTTAAAAAGGAAAACAGAAAAATATCGGCTATTCGGAGCATAGATCTGATTTGGCAAAGCACAGAGAGAACATGGTCAGTGTTGCTGAAGCTTAGCCAGGTTCTCACTATCCTCAAACCCAAATTTTATCCTTTTAATATAGGGGCTATAAATTGTTATAACCACTAAATGTCTTTTGCTTCTGATCCAGAACCATGAAAGCATATTTGTGTCCCCATCATGAGAAGAAAAGATACCTAAAATAAGTCGGCCAGTGGCCAAGAGCAGCAATGGTTTCAAACAATATTTAATGCAACTTCTTGTCTTTGAAGAGGGGTAACAACAACAACAAAAAAAAAAAACAGAGAAATCAACTGTAAAGGCACTTATGGGACAAAATTATACACAAGATCTCAACTTTTCTCTTTAATGGAAACTCAAGCTTTCAAGAACGGAGCTCGGCAAAAACTTTGACTTCCGTGATCTTTGACGAGTCTTCACTTCACTGTTGAAAGAGTAGAAATATATTCAGAATTATTCTTGGATATCTATTATTTTTGTGATACTGGAGACTTTACCTTCACGCTATTTTTCCAATAAGCGTATTTTTCCAGCAAGTTTAAAAACAAATAATTTTGCTGTGTCTTTTACCGTGATAAAATGAACTCGAAACTAAAACTCAGTGAGTGATATGCATTCCATCAAGAAATGCTAGATGTTAAATCGAGTTCTGTTTTTGGTTACAGCCTTGTTTTTAAGTGTTATCAGTGGTAAAATAAATCAAAATATAGCCAATTAAATGCAAACATTGTGTGTATTTGGTCTCATTTTTTTTAAAAATACATCCATAATATTTGACCCCCTTTGTGACTTGTACAATGTGTTGCTGCTGTGTTATAACCCATTTCTTGTAGGCAGGAAAGCTTTCTTTATGTTCTGTTCTCCCATAAGAGTATTCCATGTTTGCTCAGTCCTGCTCTCCTCTCATTAACAACCCATTTATCAAACGCCATGCCGTCATCCTGCCGCTGCCACCCTGTCATTTAACTGCAGGCCAACAACTCATTACTCTCCGTGCCCAAGTCTGAAAAGTGACAGTGTTTTATTTTTATTTTTTTCTTTTTAAAAACAGAGGCTGTGTTTTTAATTACAACTTGCGAATGTATTTATGTGGAAGTTGTGTTTGTGTGGTTTCGAAGACATGCATTCAGTTCCGCTACAAAGCCTCGCACGAACAATCTCCAAGCTGGAGTTGACTTGAGACCAAGAAGAAGGGGGAAAAATTGATGGTTTTTGAAAACAACTGCTTGTAAGTAGCAATAAAAAAGCACAATGTCAGACTGTTGGGAGATACTGAAGCAGTTCTAAGTGGTTCTTAAATGTGGTTCTGTGTGATTTAAGCGAGTCCTCTGAAAAAGTTTAAGTTATGTTGAAGTTTAGTAGACCAGGATGCGTTCTTGGTATTCTCATATTTAATCCATTGCATGACCGAGATCACATTCCTCTGTCCCATTACTTATTCTACATCACATTCCATCAGATGAAACACAATAAAAACATTTTCTTCTGACCGTATACTTCACTCCACACAGCCTGTAGGCCTCTGTGGTTGACTATGACAAAGCTGGGAGAGCCGTACAGCTGGGACAGTAAATAAATGCCAGCCTTAGTTTCTACAGTTCCAACAAATAAGAGAGTCAAAGCATATCTTGTCTGTTAAGGAGACATGCTAATTGTATGCTCTCTGACCTGGACAGGAATGGGAGCATGGAAAAAAACACAAACATTTACACGGAGTCAAGTCTATATTCTTCCCACATGCACACACAGGGATACAATGCACCTGGTTCTTAAGTCTCTCCTCCACTAGTATAATCGAGTGACAGACTGCAGGACTATGACTCCCGAGTCCAAGAAAAATAGCAGCGTGTGTATGGACGTGCAGCACACTGTGCTTTAAAAGACACGCACAGCCGTGTCAATAAACTATGACGACGCAAAAAAGAAAAACCAACCACCTCCAAACAGAGCTTAGATTGAATCCACAGTTTGGTGCCATGTGACGCCCACAGAGACAAATCTTAGGTGCTTTTAAAGCTCAGGCACACTTTCTGACTAAAGCAGGTTAAGAAACCTTTATAAAGCAAAAATGTCTTGCATGCTGCTGAAAGAACCAGACATACAGAAGTATGTGCAAAATCTTTGATGTTACTTATTTCTGGTTCTATATCTCAGCTGAAGGAGGAGATTGTGTTTATCACCACAATATCAGCAAGTGAATTCATGTCTGTTACTCAGAAGGCGGTTATTTCGAAATGTTTCCATTAAGGTTAATTAAATACCAAGTATTTTTTATTATTTTTTTTGCAAATTCTTTTTACACTGTGTGTAATTAGATCACCGCAGTAAAAAACTCAAACTAAAATAGCACTCTAGACAAAGATAAATGAGGCTGGCACTATAAATTGAAGACAGCTAAATTCTGACTTTGACAATGTTTCCAGTTAGTAAGAGAAAAAAAAGAAAGAAAGTAAAGAAAGAAAGAAAGACTGAATATATGTAAGAGGAACTGATTACACAATCTGCATCAAAAAAATCTGTAATGTTTGCCATCTGTGAAACACTTGTAAAATAATTTTTGGGATGTGAAAAAAAACTTTTACAAAAAATGCTTCTCTGCTAATAACGACGAAGGGGCTAATTTTTTGAAACATGAACATGAAGCTCATTCAACTGAAACCAGGTGTGCGTTTTGGAGAACAAGTAACCTGGTTGTCTTTTTTTTCCCCTTTTAATGCCGACGCCAAGCGTCCATCTTTTTTCTTCCGTCTCAGTCCCTCTCATCATGGTTCACATTAGCTTCATATAGAAGGATTTTAATCAAGCTAATGTGATCACAGTGCTGGGTTTTAAGAAAATACTCTAAAAAAGAGAGTGAACGAGGATAAAGAAGAAGGGTGAGATGATGACAGAGACAACAGAAAGCAGTCCGAAGCCAAAAAGGGACAGAAAATATTACCAAGTCCATGTGCAGCCCACATGCTTGTGTTATAAGTTTGTTTGCCCAGCAGCATGATGATATGACAGCTCCAGTTGACTGCAAAAACACACAAATCTAATGATTACGGTCATGGCATCGGACGCCCGCAGAAAGAACAACACGTAGAAAAATAATTCAATTAGTTGCACATGAATAAGAGTTTGTAAAACTCTCAACTTTACTGACATGATGCTTGGAGCTACAGTCGTTTTTAGGGTTTGTTTTTTTCCCTTAACTACAGCTTACTACTGACAGATGCTTCGAGATTTGGCCTGAGTTTAAGTAAACAGGTTTGTGTGGCCAAAAATGTTATATAAAAAACAAATTATTAGAAAATTTAAGAAGATAAATATTGAAAACTGATCAATTTTGGGACTTAACCAATTCAAGATGGGATTCACCACATCAGGCTGAGATGACAAATAAAAGATGGCTATAACTAAGTCAGTTTTACATATATTGAGCTAAAAAAACTTGGTGTGGTAGTAGCTGAGAGTCATTCACAACATATAGACTGAGTGGGACATTTTGTGTCATCATAGAAAACTGCTCAATGTCATTTTCAAGGTTTGCTCAAGTGGCTAAAACTCCATCCCAGCTCATCTTAAGCTGGTCTTAGTTTAAACTCCGTCATAAAAGGAGACACGGAACAGGAACTTTTAAAGAAATACTAGGTTTTTCATTTATTTATTTACTGTAACAGAAGTACAACACAGAAAAACAACTTTTACTTTGTCAGAATCCCAGTAAAATACAGCCTCGGTAAAACGATGCAAAATGTACCTGAAATGAAATCTACATGAGTCATGCTGCAACAATGTGCACTTATTTTGCTAACAGCAGGTGAGCCAGGATTCTGCAGAGCAGACAGAAAACTATGGAACAAAGAGCTCATATGAGTTTGTATGTTTAGGTGCAGATTGCTGCATTTTGGTTTCACATACTGTATGTGTGAAAAGACATATTGCACAAGTGTGTGAGTCTGCACGAGACCCCGCCTGAATTATCAAGGGTTGTATGCTTGTCTAAATCAGTGCCACATTTGAAGGCTGTGTATATGAATGCCAAAAGAAAAAAAAAAGAATCCTTTGCATGGCCCCACTGAGACAGAGGGGGTGTTTGGACTATGGGTGGTCCTTTTTGTTTCATCTACTCTGTAAGTACAAGTTTATAATTCCTTTCAGTTAGAAAAAAGTATTCAAAATGTCCTTGTACTTTACACGTCAACATGTTTCTGATGCATGTGCCTCTGTGGATCACTCAGATATTTTCCTCGAGGTTAGAACAACTATATAGAGTTACTGCACCACAGGAAGGATTTTAACCTCTACTTTAAGTTGAACTTAGATCTCAACAGGCGTCCAGCCACGAAACTAAACATCTGCAAACATAGGGCACGCTTTCCTTTGATTTTTTTTTTCTTCTGTTTTCTGTTTTATGTCTTAGTGACCCCTGATTTTTCAGAAATAATCTCCTTTTGTTGCTTCTAGGACATGGAGCACGAGCTGTTGAATTAATAAAAAGTCATTTCTAAGAAGGCTAAAAAAACCCCTCTGTGTTAAAACTTTTTAAAAAATGGATTACATATCCTGACGTTCGCTTAATCTTTCTAGACAGACATCATTTGGCAGAACTGAGCATGAAATTTCCATAAGGACATACATACTCACACATCTGCAGTGGTGAGAAAGGGTGGAGGTCTAACACCACTTGTCTGCTCTAATAACATACCAAATCCATCAGGGTGCCCCACCATCACCCTCTGAGGGACTTTAGGCCCTGGACACACAGGTAGTTTAATAAAAACAACACCAGGACACATGAAGCCTTTGCAGATTAAAGGCACATACATGGTGCTTGGCATGTTGTGGTTTTGACCCATGATTAACATATATAATCCCATTACTGTCACACACACTGTAATTTAAAATAAAGAGCTCTTTTGATAAATAAAAAAAGGTACATGTAGAATGGAAAGGTTTAACAAGACAAAGTTTTAATACAGCACTGAAATAACTTCCAAATATGGGTTTTTACAAAGTTTATGGTTTGATTAGTAGAATAGCACTTTGACTGGAGAACACATAGATTTATAAACAATAAATAAGACAGACAATTCTAAATCTATTGATTGATCAGTGCAGTAATCTACAAGAGAAACTGATTTACCCACAAAACATTTGAATGAATGTTAATTTTTTTTTTAAAAATGGGATCACCAAAAGTAGTACTGCTTCTTGGATTTTGGCTGAGCTCAGCAGGGTGGAGGGCAGGGGGGAAATGATGGGAGGAAGACATGAAATTTGACTCCTGACCAAAGTTTAAGATGAAAGCATTCAAATAAGCTTGCCAAGTAGCAGCGGAAACCTGGATTCTGTCTTTGGGATTTAAATATGCAAAACCGGTGTTGCTTAACACAACCAAAATTTAGACAAAGCACAAGAAACGCAATACTAGAAAGATTTAGAAGAAAGAATGAAAACTGAGCTGTGCACTGATCCAGGAGTAAATTAAAATAAATAATGTAAATGGGTAAAAATAGAAATACCGTAGCCACATCTCCTATAGTTGGTGCATTGGAACAGTTAAACTATAATCCTTACAATCGTCTTGTTAATGACACTGAGAGGTCACAGATGTGCTTTTTCTTATGAAACAAGAAAAATGGCTTCAAAACTGTGTGTGGAGTAAAACGACTGTAAACATTCCTAGAAACTTTTTTCAGCAAAGTTGTTTCAGCTGCTGAAGCAACAAATAAAGAACGGCTCCAACATTTCCTACAGTCGTCCTTTTCAGCAGCGATCCAACATGACATGCAGGAAGCCCATCAGACTGCTGCACATCTAAGGGCCTTCTATTCACACCAGCCTTGCTGCTGTGAACAAACATATAAAAAAAATCCCACAAGAGAAGGATTCTTGTGCCAGAGCACCAACCCTCACGCCCCTCTCTGACTGACACACACACATACAAACGCCACAGCGTCTGACCTGTCAGCACACCGAAAGCCCCCTTTGTCTTTTGATAACCCTTGTCCAGCTACCTCTACAGGAGGCCATCTCTCTAACAAGTCCTGCCCATGAGCTGAGAGCAGAAGGCTGAACAATGGCCTCTCTCCTGGAAGAGGCATGCTCATACTAGGAGCTCTAATGAAATCCATGTCTCCAACAGCTACTCCCAACCTCTAACAACCCCCGCTTTTTTCCTTCTTTCCTTGGCCTCCTCTGATATTTCCTGCTGCTGAAATGTCTGTTTCATGAAGGAATTGATTTCTAAAACTAAATATTTTGAGTTCAAGTCGGGGAACTTCGCCTTCAAAAACCCAACAGCGAGATGTTTCTGATGAATAATTAACCTTTCACAAATTAAAGGGCTGGCATTGCCCACCACCTTTCATGCCAGAGTCTGATTATTTTTGTCAAATCTTAAAAATATTATGAATGAGCAATATCAAGCCATATTGCCAGAAGTCAAGCATGGAGGATGTGCTGTGAATGACCCTAAGCTATACTACCACATCAAAGATTAGTTCAACATCTGTAAAACTGTCTTAGAAACCATTTTTGTGCAGGATAATGTATATGAGCCAATGAAGTGGATTCATTCCGAAGGTAAATAAAATATAAATGTACTGTATATCTAATGACTGTTTCCTGAAAGTATTATTAACATGTATCCAATGGATCATGAGATGTTGCAAACAAACAGGATCAATGCCAACATTTAATGCTAACTAACACAAGTTGCACTTGGAGGTATGCGTCATGAACCAAATGTTAGTTCATTATCTGTAAAACTCACATTTTTATTTTTTCCAAGGTCAGTTGGCTGTGGCAGACATTTTGAAATGTGCTGACTTCAAACGCTAACCAGTTGTGGATTCGATAATTACTTTCTGCAAGCCTCATTAAATCTGCCCTGTGCTGTTCTTGAGATATTTTGGTAACAGACAGACTCGCAAACACAGACACAAGCAAAACACTAATGTCCACATTTCCTCTTAGACAGCCGGCGATAATCAGGGCAATAAACCATTCTTCTCTTTTGGATGCAGGTAATCAAGACGTGAAAAGTGCTAATGGCACCAAAAAAGGAGAACACTGTAAATCGCAGAGTCGTCTGGAATCAAGCAGGACAAATTTCCTGAGCTGTAAAGCATAGTGAAAAACTGTAAGACAAGCAAAATTCAGAAATGAGAATGAGGACAAAGAGAAACAGAAGCTAAAGTGATGAAGAAATGCTGACCTCTGTTTGTGTGCGATGAGTTGTGAGGAGTGAAAGTAGCAGGATCATAAAAATCCTGTCTACAATCCTCATCCGCTGTGGAAATCCGTCGCCACACAGCCTATGCTAAATGGTCCATGAATCACATTCTTCTTTCGAGTTGTTGAAAGTTTTCAACTTCTTTTTTTCCATAGTCATATAACATATTGTATGCATTTCATAACTAAATATAAAAATATGCCAACAGGCATGCTGACAGCTTCTATTAAATAACTGATGTCATTAATGCTGGTAATAAAAGGAGCAACAGTGGCCAAAACCAGCATTCATTATTTCCACTCAGTTACTCCACTTAGTAGACGTCTAAATTTCTACACTTAAAAAATAAATTTCTTCTTTTGTTCTGCTATAAAGCATCTTATTTTTTTCTCTCTCTCTGGTTTGAACCCACCATCCTCCCATAACTACTCATCAGTGATGGAGGCCTTCATGTTTAATGTCTCTGTCAACACTTTAAAGAGTTGCGGTGTTGTGAAAAATGAGCCAGAGCACATTGTAAATGGAGGTGATTTCCCTTGAGCCGCTTGTAATTGCTTCAAGCTTGGACCAGACAGGACAAAACCAGGAGGGCTGGCGCAGGAGGTTGGACAGGAAATGGTTTGGCTTTAGCCACCGAGACAACATGCTGGTCCGAAAGACGTATCATGACATGTCCATCTCGTTTTATCCACGAGATAGTGCTTATATAAAAAGACTAGGACACGCTGAAGCACAAGATTACCCACAAAGTCTTTAAAACAAGTTTTGTTTTCATTTGTTGTTAGTTTCTTTTGGTCATTTTAAGTCTGTGTTCATGTCCTCTGAGCTCCAAGCAGTCGGGTTCATATCTGTGAGGTCAATCTGATGTTGCAGCCACGGCAAGCCTCCATATGGTCTTCGACGATCTGCTTTAAATCAGAAGGCTCCGACTCTCTCCGTCTCCTGTCATGATTGGACTGAAAACACAACAGCTCGTTCACTCGCTGAGCATGGCAGCGTAAGTGTCAAACAGAAACTTAACTTTCCCATATGTAAAGCTGGCAAAGATTCCTAGAGAAAGAAAGATGCTTTTCCTCTAGAGCTAAGAATCAACAGATCTCTCTGACCTAAATATGATTTAAATTCCTCAGAAAAATCCACCAAACGCACTCATGGTGTCCGCTTGGTGTTAATTTACCAAAAAGGACCTATCTAGTTTAAACTAATCTACCCAGTCATAAACAAAGTGGAATAATGTGTTTCTTTCAATATAAATGGCCCTTGAGGGTGAAAGAGGCATTACTAACTCCTCTCAGGACTCAAAAGACAAGTGAACACCAGGCCATGCAGACTGAGCAAAGCTGATCTAAAGGACTTCACCTCTCAAATAATTCAGCTGTCTCATTAACTGCAAAAAGAGCCCACTCAGACCACCAGCAGCACAGAACACCCTCGAGCCACCGAGACGGAGAAAGAGAGAGAGCAGGTGAAAGTTGGCGAGGATGCCAGTGGAATGGAAAAGTTTTTTTTCACTTCTTTTCTCAAGCAATTCTTCACTTTTTGTTTTGCCAAGACCCTGGGACCTTCCTTTGCCATCTTTTCGTCTCCTCCCTCTCTCCTTCCCATTTCCACATTTTCTCTTTTCTTCAAGCTAGGATTAGCTCAGCAGGACACCAGCATTCCTTCTCTACTGGTAGCCTTTGTCTTGACATTCCCACTCCTCCCAGTGTCCTCTGCAGCTCTGCGCCCTTCCATTCAAAACAAGTGTTCGACTTGGTGACAAGATTTGAACCAAGTTTACCGTTTATAAACGTGTTAATGTAAGTGTTAAAGTGGTGGCTAGATTTCTCTTGTCCTGTATGGACATTAACACGTGCTGTCCAGCAGTCCTGCTCATTCAAATGTACCTTGAGTTACAGTAACTTTGATCTGAAGTCTGTTTTACTGTTGTGAAGTTCTGTACCATGATATGAAAAGTGATCACATATTTGGGTCCGTCTGTGCTCCAGAGCAGCATAGGTCAGTACATTGTTACAGCATGTGCTAACCCTATTACTCCAATTTCTGTTTGCATTTTACTCAGAATCAAAGTTTGGGCCATATCTTGAGTCTCTCCTTTAAACTTTAACCTAGAATTTCCTTTAATAACCACACAAACGTTAAACATCCAACATTTAAGATTTGAAAAGCTATTAAATCACAAATCAGGTTAGAATTTTCAACAAGTAAAAACACTGTGGTTCACTGATTACTGCCATCAAACACTAAAATGTCAGTTAAATTTAAAAGCAATGAATTAAAAAAGTAATAGGTCATTAAATTAAGACGCTGTTTTGGAAATATCAAGTGCCGTGCGGTCGGCTAAAGCTAGAAAGGTAGAGACGAAGGAGGATTTACAGCAGGGATGAAGATGAGGAAACCACAGGTATAAGAACCATCTGCTCCAAGTAGATGCTGCATTTGAACAATATGACAGCTGTCAGCTGTGATTTATCAACCGCAAGATGCACTAAAGCTCTGCTTTAAAGTACACATACTGGTGTGCTTGGAAAACAGGCAGCAGATGAGTTTTGTTTTTTATGATCCAGTTGAGGCCAAGATCAGTGAGTGTCCACACTACTTGACCCCGACTTGTAAAACAAACCTAAAAACAGCAGAGAGAACAAGAGACCTAAAGCAGTAAAGGAGAGATACGATAGAAAGTAAAAGGAAAACACAAGAATAAACAGAGAATATGCTGAATACGACCAGATTTGTGGGTCTTGAGCTGCAGGGAATTCAAATGGATTCTGCATTCATTAATAAAGCCGGTTTTAGAAACGAGAAGTAAAACTACCTGGCACCGCTGGTTCAAGTATAAACAAACAAAATGAAATGTAGCAAAGCAACGTCTGAGTTATAATCGGGCACTTATTTTACATTCTTTAAGTGGTTGCCTTCCCTTGCTTTTGTAACTGTTGCTGCCTGGCATGTAGCCTCTTTTCCTGAGGGTGATAACACAATGATAAGCTGCTCTTATCGGAAATGGGCACCAGTTAGGTTAGTGTGGCAGCCATGAGGTGGCGACCTTGTTATCGTGGTCTGAAATGTGTTTAAGTAGAAAGGCATTTTTGCCTTGACAGAAAGTGTGGGTGTTTATGTATGACGATATGTAAAAAATGAGTCTGATTACACAAAACTAAAGATGTTAAATTTCTCTCCCAGAATAGGTTAACAAAATCAAGTAGACTGATATTGTGATGTCACCGTCGCTGTTCTGTGACGAATGTGCCTTTATTTAAACACCAAACACAGCATAAATACAGCACATGCTGGCAGATGATGATGTTCTCTGGCTATATGAAGGTCTGAAATCTTCAGGTTTTAAATCAGAACCAGTTCAGTGGTTGATTCTATTCTGGGTCTGACTCTTATCGTTTTGTGTCTATCGGTGCTGCTCTCCTCAGCAGATTAAAGCTCCTAACAACCTTAGACTGCTAAGTAGTTGCATGCTGACTGAACATACTATATTTTCTTTAAGGCACTTCACTTAAATGCTCTAAAAGAAACTAAAAGTATACTAAACAGAATTTGAGTGGTGAAATCAAACCGAAAGAAGTCCAAGAATGTGTGCATGGATTTGTAGTATTTGTCTGATAACTCTGACACGTAGTCTGAGAAACAGCAGCAGCATGTTTCATTTCCAGATGTTTACTGACCGACTGCTGCAGATGGTTCAAGGACAAAACAAGAATCTGTCACTGTGAGGCTTTAAGGAAAAAAAAAAATCCAAAGACTAAAACATCCTCCTCTCCGTTTGCTTAGACACACACACACACACACACAATTTGTGTTGGGGGACGGAAAGACACACACTTGTCTTAACAACTTCCAAGCATGCCACTTGAATGTAGCCACACATTATTCACACACAGAGTCACTGCGAGTCACACCTCAAACAGTAGGGGGTCAAACAAAATCAAAGATCCTGACAATTAAAAATCCCTGTTGACTGATGAATGTGGAGACACTCGCGCCACATCTTTTAACATAAGTCATCCACCATGTGCCCACGTGCCCTGAGGCTTCTAGCTACCAATGTACGGCACAAATAAACTTGAGGTTTTTAGCAGCCGTTAGGCATAGTAGTTCCTTAAAACCAGTTAGTGATGTCTAAAATACTACGAGAGATATATAGGTTATTATTTGGACCCACTGCACAAAAGCCATGATAGAAATGTGGTAAAGATTGAAAGCTACGGGAAGCAAAGTTGTCTAAAAGGGGTAAACTGTGCAATCAAACTGATTTTATTTCATAGAATTTTAAAAGTGACAAATCGTGTGCTCTTCATCCTTCCAGCACTCCGTTTGTTTGGTGTGCTTTCCTGCTCCAGTCTTAAGTTGGAATTTAATAACCTCTGGAGTACGATGAGTGAAGGCAGGTTTTAAGTCGGTCCAAACAAGAACCGTTTGCCAGCTGGGTCACACAGCATGGACCGCTGGGAATGCCGTTAGGTCTGCTTAAAGCAAGAGGTGTTTTATACAATTATAAACCACAAAGCCAGGTGGTCTAGCAGCAACAGGGAGAGCCCACAGGGGAGACCGTGGAGAGAAAACTTGGCATAAAAGGATACGGATGCAATTTGGTAGAACAGATTAGATCAGGAGGATAAGGTGATTGAATAAGGGTTGACAAAAGAAGGTTAAAAAAAAGAAAGAGGGAAGTGACTAACAAGTGTCTGTTCTTGGGCTCGTTTTCTGAACTCTCCGTGGACTTCTGGTCGGTGGAGTGAAGTAAAGTAAAAGACGAGGTGGGGGCTGTAAAGTCTGTTATGGAACACCTGCCTCCACTTAACCCCGTTCCCTCTCTTTCTGCTTGAGCTGCTTCTTTCAGCCATCTTCTTTTTGCCAACCCCAGCAGCCTTTTTTGCCTCATTCATGTGCAGGGTCACAAGCTCAAAAGAGTCTTCGTTTCCAAAACACGAAGGGCTACATGGTCAAATCTGGAGGCCTTATGGTTCAACCATCCTGACATGCATTGGGCAAAGGTCTACTTATTAATTAAAAAGTCCAGTTTCTGTTTACGTTTGCAGGATGAACAATGAGCTCCTTAAACTCAAAAGGAAAGAAGATCCACTTTTCTGCAACAGTAGCTTTAAGTCTTTGTAATGTCTTTGCAGGCTAAGTGACCAATCAAATTTGAGAGAATTTAGGATACAAACAGTCATGGCCGGTCCATAAGGGCCACTTCACACTAAATTCATTCGCCCTACAAAGTAGTTCCTCCTAATAAACAATGCTACTTTGACTCGACCTGCAGGGAGGGAGGACAAAGACAACTTTATGCACAAATACGAAAACAGCCCCTGAGCATAAATATTAAACAGTTTCTGACAATCCATCCTCCAATTAAGAAAATATAATGTGAAAGTTTATTAAAGACAATATGTAAATACAAAGACGTTCCATATGGTAGCCACACCGTCCTCCAGTCAACAGGACTTTAAAGAACTGTTTACAGTACAGACAACCAATAGACTTGTCTTCTATAGCTATGAGGCCATTATTGTAGCAAAAATATTTGCAAATGCGTGTAGAGAGTTGTGTGTCTGTATCAGAATCTGCAAAT
>JAVKLF010000083.1:3246594-3268031 GCA_034783495.1 Millerichthys robustus | reverse complement strand
AAGAAAAATCACAGCAAATGTAAATTTGTTGTAACAGTTGGCCGTAACGCTCTGTCATCAAACATTCAACTCTTTCAAAATCTGCATGAAAATCCAACTTGATTTCATAATTGGTTCCAGCTCAGGAACTCAATCTGCTTTCCACATGTTGCAGCACAAACAGGTACCGTAGATGATTTTGGCTCAAGTGAACAACCCAAGAATACGTCAGAAACTGGCACACAATGTGCCATCTGTGATTGAGACTAATTTTCCATTTTGTGCTTAGAAAACAGTTCCTTGTGGTTGCCTAGGTGCACCTGACTTAAGTGGGGCTAATTTACCTTCAAATAACAGAGCTTTGTGGGGGAAAAGGTTGACACTAATCCAGCACCGGAAGCCTAAAATGATCCAAGCTGTTTAAGATATTTTTCTAAAAGTCACATTAGAAGAAAAAAAAAAGGATCTCAGTTCTGATAGTTTTAGTTTATAGGATCCCTAGAACTCCTAACCTTTTATAAATATAATATAATTAAGATTGCAAGCTCTTATATTACCAATAACTCATTGGGTTATGGTTTTCTGCTGGACTAAAAATGTTTTGGGAAAAGATTCAAGGTTTTAGAGCTCTTGGTTCAGACTCTGTTTATTCTCAAACCAAACTTAACTTTATTTCCTGTTTCCCTTATGAAATGTCAGTTTTCTGAATCCTGGTTTGTTCATACAGTTAATGCTGGTTTGACTAGAGTAGGAAAGAAAAAGCGTGTGTGAGGCAAACAGCTTCATGATGAAACAAAAAAGAACTTGATCACCGTCCTTTTACATAAGGCTCCTTTATTCATAGTTGCTTTATTTACTTCTCAATACCACAGCTGTGGCTCAGGTGGAGAGGCTATGTTGGTGGTTAGATGAACACAGAAATGGGAAAAGTCCAACAACATCACAGGGAGAAGAGGAGGGGAAATTAAAGGTACGGTTTCCCAAAATTGCAGATATATGAAAATTACACAAATGTATTTTTGTTGTTCTTAAATCACAAGTGAGAACATCGCAATACTATGGTTATAAAATCAACACATTTGCAAATTTTCTGCACTTTTGAACATGGGACAGTATCTTTTTAACCAGACAGGTTACTAAAACGGTGTCTGTCAAGACAGTTTCTTGCACCCCCTGGACATATTAAACAGCTCACTGTGACTTAAAACAAAAAAAGGTAGGCAGTGAATGACTCAGCTCGTGTATTTTCCTGTATTTAACCTGCATGTTGAGCTTCCCTTTCTTATCTAACCTAAATCTAGCTACGACAGCATTCAGGGGCAGCTTCCCCCTCCAGGAGACCAGAAGTATCTTGTTGCTGAATCATGTGATGACAGTGGGGCCGGTGCGTCCGGTTCTTTCATGGAGCTGAGAGACTTTTAGGGAGATGTCTACCAGAGGAGCCAGCATCACCTGGACACAGAAACAACATCAGACTTCCTGTTCAGGTCGTCATCTGCAGACTTCTTTTAAAACATATTGCTCAGTTTTTAGGAGTCAACTCACTTGGTAATATTATTATGATGAATAATTTTTAGATTTTTGGAAGAATGTACTTGCACATTACGGCCCAACCAGAAAACCGACTGAATATTTGGTTTTAAAGACACTATGTATTTGATGAACAGTGATATTACAAACAACAGACTGTAGCGGTCTTCATCATCAGCCGACTGAATCATTCCCTACAGGATCTGAAGCAATACGTTTCTGCTTATCACTTTAGTCACGGTGCCTGAGCTGTAAGGAAGATAAAATATTAGAGTCGAACTTCTATTTCTATCCTCCCCGCCCCACACACTTTCTTGTACTGAATCACCTCCCTGTCCACACCAGTCAAAACCACTTTATAAAGTCTTGAGTTGGAATATGTGCTCTCCATTTCCCCTCCCTGTTCCATGTTTCTCTCGCTTCATACAAGCCCTGATAAGCTGTCAGAACTCAAGCTTTGGCCAAACATCTCCATCATCCTCTTTGATGCTAAATAAAACTTGAAAAGAACACATTTTTAAAAGAACCCCACCCAGTGAGAGCTGGCAGGCCTGCAGACCACAAATGAGTTCAGTTTTGGGACTCATGAGTAAACCTTTGTCTGCTGTAATCTGGGCAGATGATTCGATGACAAAGTGTATTATCTTTTTCCTCCCATTTCTAAATAAAAGTGTAAAAATATATTCATAAGAAAAAAAATTGTTTCTATTGGTCCTAGTCCTATTTATGTTATTTCTCTGACTTCATCTTTTTATCTTTTTCTCTCTGAACTGAGGCAGCTGGGATTACTCCTCATTAATCTGACCTGCGGATCCTGGTAGATTTTCTGGGGGTCGTTCTCGTAGCTGTCTATGTAGAGCCGGACGGTTGCTCCTGCGCTGCCTGTACCGCTGAGACGAAATATTATTCTGGAACCATCAGAAAAGATGATCCGGAGGCCCTGAGAGAGCCAGAGAGAAGAAAAATAGACACAGGCCATCACGAGAAATGAAAATAAATCGTAAATGAAAAACATGTGGGAGGCGTAAGATAGAGAAGTAACACGTTCTGTGAAAATGTAGCTGTCAAACAAAAAGCTAAAACAATCAGAATACTAGCTAAAACACAAAACGCTTACTAAAAGCTAAAAATAATAAAATGCTAGCTAAAAGCTAAAAGTAGCAAAACGTGAGCTTAAAATTAACTACTGCAAAACGCTAATAAAAATTTAAAATAAGCTAAACATATTTTAAATGTAAAAGTAGTAAACATCATTTTAAAAAGTTTAATGTAGCAAAAACTAGCAAAACACTAGCTAAAAGTTAATAGTAACTAAATGCCAACTAAAAATTGTTTTAAAAAAGTTAGATATGAATTAGTTCTATGGGAAAACGGTTTTTAAATAAGAATAAATGTTTTACAAAGTATAAAATTATAAAAACTAAAATTCACAGCTGGAATATTCTGAATAAGCCTAACGTTTTGACATGTGAATGGTTTAAAAAGCACAAAGAATGCAAAAGTTGTTGCATTGCACAAAAGGAAAGAAAGAACAAAGTGAAAAAGGAACATTATTGTGTGAATGACTAATCAGTGTTGACACAATAATGTGCCATCAACCTAAAATATAAATTAATATATCATCCCTCAAATATGAGTGTGAGCACAAATCTTTCACCGGATATGTACAAGTAATAAACTTCAAACCTCTTACCTGGTTTTTGGACACGCTGCCATCCACAGGGTCCGTATAGGCAAAGTTGTCTGCAACGGCCACTACATACATCTTATCCCCTGACGAGAACTGCTTTCCAATAAAGGATGGGTCAGACATTTGCGCCTCTAGATCCTTAATCATCTTGTTAGCAGCATCTGAGTCAACCTCCTCATAATCGTACCTGGAAAGAAAATTGAACTTTGTTTATACAAAAGTCTAACCCGGGTACTACCAAACAGAGAACAGTTGATAATTTCTTTGGAGACAGAAACGCAAAAGAGTCTGAACACTGCTACAAACAGGAGGCACTCTGGGGGGGAAACAAGAAGGACCCAATTTCTTGGTGTTGCAGTTCTATTTTTGGCCACTAGATGATGCCAGAATAGCATTTGACAACCAAACATTTTTACCAACATGGTTAATATTGATTTGATCTCCATGATTTCTGACCTGGTAAAAAAGTTCCTGCCGAATTTCTGCCAGTGATCCTTCATGATCTCCTCCACGCTTTGTTTCCTGGTGGCTAAGATTGACAACCATGCAAGCACGGCCCACAGTCCATCCTTCTCACGGATATGATCTGAGCCTGGTTAATTAACAAACCGAAGTGGTGAATGAATGCGCGAGGGTGCGTGCAAAAGACGTTGCACTTTCTTATGGGAGTTAAATGAGAAGACTTGTCCTCACCAGTGCCAAAGCTCTCTTCTCCACATAGTGAGAGTTTACCAGCATCCATCAAATTTCCAAAGAACTTCCAGCCAGTTGGAGTCTCATACAGCTGCATGTGCAGAGCTCTGGCCACACTAGAACAGATTTTAACACATTTATAAAACAATGAATCCATGACTGGTGGCTTATTAAAAATAAAACAACAAAAGGGTTTATACTTGTCCAGAGCTCCACTGGTAGGCATACTGCGAGCCAGTCCTTTCACGCCAGTCTTTTTGAAGTATGGGATGGAAGTAATGTTGGCACCAATGACAGCCACAGAATCAGAGGGGTTTACAAAGAAACCATGTTTACCAAGAATCATGTTACGATCCTGAGGAAGAGGCGAAACAAGCAAGTCGGCAGGATTACAAAGCTGTCGCATTTTAAGCTGTTGAGTTGTTTCCTGGTTGGAAAGTTTTATATACTTACACCATCCCCATCAAAAGCAGCTCCAAAGTCATACTCTCCACTTTTCATGGTGTTGACCAGATCAGCAGCGTACGTCAAGTTAGGGTCAGGGTGATGACCACCAAAGTCCTCCTGAGGGACACAGTTGACAGCCGAGTTGGCAGGCGAACCCAGCTCTTCACACACTATCTTCTTGATATAAGGACCAACCACTGGAGGGAGAAACTGTGTCATCATTATTACATTACATTACTCTAAAACAGAGATGTTTTTACATGCTGTTCAGTACCTCCGTGCATTGCATCCAGTCGAACTTTAATATGGCTGGCTCCAGAGAGAAGGTCCTTCAGTGCAGCAAAGTCAAAAATGTCCCTCAGCATCTCAGCATAGGCTTCAACCGAGTCAACAATCTCCACTGAGCATTCCAGAGAAAGCACAAACATTTCAGATAAATTTAAATGCAAAGACTTATTCTAACACTCTCACACTATGAAAATCTCCTCTCTGGATCAATAACATTGATCCACAAAGCTTTTTTAATTTTGTGGTGTTTCAAAACATTTATGTCGAGAAAAATAAATGTACAATAACTGTTAGATCCCAGGTGGGAATTACTGTTTTTCTGGTGAAGACAGGTTTTGGCTGTACCTATAAAAGGCTTGAAAGTGTCCACTTCAAAGGTCTGCTTGCTAATCTTCGACAGATCCACTTTGAGCTCTGGACAGATGTGATACTCCTGCAGGCCTTTGCTGATCTCAAATATTTTGTTTGTGATGCCTTCAGGAGCAGGACCTGGGAAGAAGACAAATGAATAAAAACAACATAAAAAAAAAAACTAAAACAATAAAAATACTCTTGTTTTTTTGGACATTTTTCTACAGTGACTGGAAATGTAAGTCTGTAAAGTCTTCTCACCTCCACTGGAAATATTATACTTGATGCCAAAGTCTCCATTGGGACCCCCGGGGTTGTGGCTGGCTGTGAGGATGATACCACCCACTGCCTTTAGCTTGCGGATCACACAGGAAACTGCTGGAGTGGACATAATGCCATTCTGACCAATTACAAGATGATTAATCTAAAGAAATAAAGATATAAACACAGAGAGAGGAGCGCCACAGATTAATTTATGCCTAATAAAAACTGTAGAAGAAACTCTGTAAAATTTAATCAGTTTGACTTTAATTTGACAAACAAGAACGGTTTTGATTGGTCGGTGTGATTGGCATCACACCAGACTTAATCAGCTTAATAATGTCACAACCTATACCATGAATCACAAAAACAAGCAAAAAATAAGCAAAGTGTGTCATAATTACCAACTTGTAAGTGTTAATGTGTACACACCACCATCAGGGTTGTGTATTGCAGCACACAAATAGTTTCTTATATTTTTAGTATATTCTGTCTAATGAACAGTGTAGGGAAATGCATGTGCACCTTTAACCTTTTGGGTTTTGAAATCTTGGCGCATTTCCATTTAGGAGTGTTTTGAGTAATCAGGGCCTCTGGTTTTGCAACTTAGTCAATGATACAATTACCCAACAAGTCGTTTCTTAATATGGACAAAAAATTACAAAAACAACCAGAGTCAGACATTTCTGAGTAAGTTAAACCTACTGGCACCACTGAAGACTACAGTACTGAATGAAGTGATCCGACACAGGCAGAGTGGCCAACCTCAGTACAGAGCAGGTTTCACAGAGTCCTGTCTGGTAATTTAGCAAGCTTATGCTTGGCAGAAACAAGAACATTTGGTGTTTAAATTACATGAAGTATAAATTTAAAGCAAAAATAGCAATGCATGCCTGCAATTGGCAGACTTAAGGTTTCCAGGTCTATGAAAACCCAATTTATCATATAATAAAGGGTATCTTTAAAGCTAATATTCACAAATCTCTCTCATACAAATAAACATTTAAGCAATCAACAACCTATTCATCTTATCTAAAATCAATATTTCAGATTTCTCAAACATAAATCTTCATAGAAAATGTCATATAAATATGGAAATGTTCAAACATAGAACATTTGGTGATACAAACAAGTATTATTGTAATATTGTTTGAGATTTCTGAAATGGGACTGTGGATGGAAAGAAAACCCTTTTTGTATATCTGATAAGTTTTTTTTATTTTCTGCTGCCTGAAGGAAAATTTAGGGTTGATGCAATTAAGATTCAGCTTAAAACTTCAGTATTAACTGTTAAAGTCAACCCTGTTTGTCAGAAAATTATCTTATGAACAACTGGACAAAGTTTAATGGAAATAATCAATGAACGAACACCTACCACTAATTACCTTTTGGAGTCAACTCAAAACAAATATATTTGTGTTCAATTAGGGCCTTTTCTTGCCCACACACCAAAATAGAAGTCGGTACCTCAACTATTTTCAAGTTATTCAGCTCACAAGACAGATATCTAAAATTTTGACAAAAATTTGACATGAGACTGTGGGTTGATTATATGTTACAACGGCTTGCCATACCACACCGAAGCAGGCAGGGCAACGTGATTGGCTGCACGTCACGCCCCCCAACGCATTAAGAAACACATAACGTAAAACCACCCTCTAACACTACTAAACCAGGTTTTTCATATTTTCTAAAACAGAGTTATACAAAACTTCGTGTTTTGAAAAAAACTGGAAAATGATTAAATCTTCTACATGGTGCAGAATGCTGCAGTGTCCCGTGTAAATGTCAAAGGTAATCTTCATCATGCAGGAGCACCAAGCCCCAGTGGTCAAGCGTCAGACTGCAGGGAAAACACAGACAAGTATCAAAAACAGCGGAATGAAGACGAACCTGGCACGGATCGTCCAAAACTTTTCCAGCACTTCAGGCTAAATGAACAGGCCAACAATAAAACCTAAAAAGTAAGGGCACGAATGTCACGTTTGCTCCAAGCTAGCAATGACTGAAGCAATGAATGGCTCTATATGAGAATCGAACTAGCCACAATAGTTTTAGCATTAACCTTTCCGTCGGCTGTTTATTTTCGTTATTATTGTTAGCATTAAGCTATTTAAGGTAACCAGCCTCTCCTGCAGAAGGTTGCGTGGAAATGACCCCACTCAAAACGAACAACCTTCACAGCTCGATGCGAGCTTGCTAGCATACATGCTAATCCAGAAATGTTTGCCCGGCTACACACGGTGTCCTTTTCCTCCTCCGACTCACCCCGTTGGCTGCTGCGATCTGAACGATCAGCTGAATGGCGTCCTTCATGAAAAACCTCCCATCTCCCCCCACCACCAGAGTGGCCGTCTGGCGCTCTGCGGGCTCGATGACGGAGATAATGCTCTGGATGAAGTTCTCCGCATAGTGCTGGTTCTGCTGGAACACCGTCACCCGCTTCCTCAGACCGCTCGTCCCGGGCTTCTGGTCCGTGTACGGCTTGGTCTTAACTGTGCTAATCTTCACCATTTTTGACCCCTCCACAGAGAGAAAGAACGAGCCTACCGTGGTCAACCCCTGGATGATCCGACAAGGAGGCGAGGTGACTGCAGAAGCGCTGCCAGCAGCTTCACGTACACTCCCCTCTCACACCTCCACCCTCTCCGTTTAAAGGGCCATGGAAGATTTTTCACTGAGCATTGCTCTGCTGCTATGCAACCTGTTTAAACTTAGGCTACCGGTAAACGCATTGATGCTGCACTAATGCACCCACATACCACCAGAGAGGCAGGCTTTTGAACTGTATGCTGATAACAGGCTGACTGGTTTCTGTCCTCTTTAGTATGGAGGACATGGTGACTTCTGTAGTTCAATTTGAAGTTATAGAAGTTAAAGTTTTTTATATGTATACAAAAGTGTAAACTAGGCCGTCTTTATGTGTGAACTATCTCTGAAAACACTAGTGTCTTTTCAGTGTTTATAGTATTGTAACATACAAGGTGTAGAAAGAAAGCTACAATTTCACTTAAAATCAGCATTGTGTAAACTGGGCCTTAAAATAAAGGATCTACAAAGCCGCTTTTTCCCACTTTCTGTCAACCCAAAAAATAACATTTGGATGTTTTCTATTGGTGCTCATTTAAATGTTTCAGTAAAAAAATATCAAGAAAATAAAATTTGCCAGGCACAGAGTTACAGGAGAAATGACAAAGATAAACCCCAGAGCATCATATGTAGGTTTGAAGCATAAAAAGACTCTTACAGTTTAAAAAACAAACAAACTAAAACTTAAATTAAACATTGGAAAACAGGGCTTCAGTGGTAACTTTATCTTGTCTGTAAAAATATTATCTTTCCAACCCCGAGCCTTTGGGTCTACATACAGCTAATCCATTTATGTACAGCTAAACAATGTTGATGGGGAAATGCGGTTTTAAAAAAGCCACAGCATCATGTTGCAGACCTTTGAACTTTCAGGGTCAACTTTTACACACAGAGAGGTCAGCGACTCTCAAGGCTTGTTGTCCAACGATCAACAGCAGAGATTTAGGCAGAGAAAGTTACACAAGAACATATTGTATTAAAAAAAAGTTACTCATAAAGGTGCTCAGGTGCATAAACAGTTTGTTTTAGTTTCAAAGGATGAATTCTGCAAGAAGGTTGTTGGGAAATGCTTGCCACAGCAGCATGTTTGTTGCACCACAGTGTTTGGTTACCACAAAGTTTAACCTCATCACACATGATGTCACAAAAGCAGGATGGTTTATTTGTTTTAGGGTTTGGAAGTGAATTAGTTTATCTTGTTGGATTAATAGGGATTTTATGAACGACAGAAATTTGGCCCAGATAACTGAACCCCAAATGTAAAAGCAGCCAAGTAATACTACTGTGTTGGGTAAATAAGAGCAGTCGGACTCTCAGGACATTTAATGCGCCACACATGTGTGACATTTAGCCAGCTGGCTCTACTGTTTCAGCTGTGAAAGTCAAAGGGCATATAATGGCCCAAGAGATAAAAATAGGAGGCAAAGACCATAGTTAACTGGAAAGGCTGGGCTGAGTAAAGTTTAGACCTGAGTGCATTCTAAAAGTATACATTTCATGACCAAACACAAGTCCTCACTTGGCCAAATTAAGATTATAATTTCACACAGTGCAGACCAAACTGTAAGTCTGGTTGTAAAAGCACAAGTTCTCAGCCTGGCAACTAATGTGTTGTTTTGTTCTAGCGCAAAAAGCCTAAATGCATTTACTTTCTTGAATGCCTTAAAGATTTGCTAGACAGCTGTTTTTCCTACTGCACGTATGTACAATTTACAGACTGACTCATGGGAAGCACAATAATGTAGCAAGTATCACAGTCATCTTACAGCAGGAAGGTATCTGGTTCAAATCTCAGCTGGGGCATTTGTGTGGATTTACATAGCCTCCCCATGCAACCAAAGGTTTTCTCCGGCTACTCCAGTATCCTTCCACAGTCCAAAAACATGCATGTCGGGATAAATTGCAGCTTTATGTGTTGGGTAGAATGGTCTCAACACAGTTATAGGTCCAGTCCTGCTTCTCATTAATGGGTAACACATGTTGGCACACCTGCAGGGAAAACATACATGTTTGTGTTAGCATCACAGACACAAGATAATATTTTGATGTCGTTATAGTTTTCTACTGTGACAGCAAGGCTGGTATTGTTGTCAACTTTTGTGTGGCTGTGGCATGACCTCCTGCAAGACAGTTACTGAAAGAGCTACTAAAAAGGCAACAGAGAATTTGAACAAGAGTTTTGTCGAAGTGAAACCATTGCAACTGGAATATTTCTGAATACCTACAGAGTACTAAAGCCTGCCTCTGTGGTAGTTCCTGTTACTACAGTCACCTCTGGCTGAGATAACACTGACAAACCTTCACAGTGGAAACAATACCAGTTACACAATCCAAGCAATGTTCTCGGATAAGTTTTTTTTTTTTTTTTTACCATTTTAGTTCTGGCTGGTACTTCCACAGCAAATACAGTCATGCCTCTGCTGTTGTAGCAGTTCCTGCTCTGCTCGTTGTTGACATGAACTGTCACTCTCTGATTGGTCTGCAAAACAAAAAAGCAGCAGCTTTCAACTTTCTTCAGTTGAAATTAGTAAAAGACATTCGGACAGAAAATAAAACCCTGCAGATTTATAAATAAAAACAAATTAAACATGATGACAAAAAAAAAACAAGCATTAACCAACACACACATGAGAAGGTGGTGGAATGTTTTCAGCTTTTCTTCTCTGGGTTCTTTCAGTTTACCTCCTGTTGCTAAGAGCATGAACATCCCTGCTGCATATTAACGACAGTGAATTGAACAGACCCTGACCATCATAGTCTGCAGTAGTTACAAGTATCTAATTTAACTCTTGAATTTAACATGCAAAATATTGAATAATTTTGTGCCCCACCTTGTTGACTAAGAGGGAAGAGATTCTGTGCTCCCCTCTGTAGGTATAGACAAAAACATTGTCATGGCCCCTCAATGCTTTGGCTCCTGTCCTAGCTATGATGGACTTCTGGAGGGCTTGGTTCAGAAGTTTGGGTCCCGAGTCCATGCTGAGTGGCTGCATGGATGGTTGACTTTCTTCACAGTAAACATCTATCTGGAATGGACATGCCTGACAAAGCAGGAGGAAAGGTGCATTCAGTTTTGAAGTAGTCATGTCAAATCCAAACTGAAGCTCTCTGAGTGACATCTGATGCTCAAGCCCACCTCTACTAGCTCCAGCATCCGATTATAGCCCATGGCTTCCAGGGTGACCCACAGGTCTGCGGGGTCTCCATCTTTCTCTGAGGCTTCCATCAAGTTCAGCTCCATAAAACCCTGTTGCGTCAGCTGGTTCTTTCTCATATCAAAGTTTTCTATTCCAAAACAATGATAACAAACAGCAAAACACTTATAAAAGCTTGAAATCATCTTCCAACTCAATCTATGTCAAACTGTTTTCATTGGTCACCTTTACACACAGTCCAGGCTTCCTTGTCACATTTTTCTCCACTGGTCCTCAGCTCAAAGAAATTGTATTCTTCTAGGCTGAGTAAGCCATTTCCATCCAGGTCTATTGCCTCAAATATGTCAAACAGCACCTCCCTGTGTGAGAAACAGGGCGATACAGATACAGTAAATAACAACATGCTACAAGTCTTTCATCTGTTCTTTAACATAACACAAATGCAGAAAGTAACTATTACAACCAACTTCTGATATTTTTTCAGGTCTGAACATACATTTGATAAATCCACCTTTTCAAGGACTTGATATCAGTGTACTGAAGGTGGCTTACCTAAACTCCCTGGTGAGATCTAGTTCTTCAGTGTCAGTCTTGTAGACTAGTTCCACAGATCTGTTAGAAACATTTGCCTTGCCTTGTTTCTTTAATCTGCAGCCACTGGTGAAAGGTAGCAGGTGGTATGTCCCAGCGTTTAATTCTCCTTTCCAAACATACTTCTAAAGGAACAAAGAAATGTCAAATTGTTTTAAAATGACCTAAAACTTATAGGAGAGCAATCATATTTTTTCAGTGAAGGGCTGTCTGGCTAACACTTTCACATAATATTTTGTGTCTGTATAAATACTCAAGAATCTTAAACCAAATATTACAGAAACTGACTTAGAGAAGAAAAAGAATCTCATAAAGTCTCCTGTTTTTTTTTACATGCAAACATACTTCCTTGTCTTTTGATTCTGTGAAACAGACTAAAGTTGAGTCCTCTTTGGTTTCGGCAGCTGACGTGACAAAAAGAGCAGTGTCCACTGTCATCCATGATGAAGGCTTGTCTAAGAAAACAAAGTAACAAGATTACATTCAGCGTTTGACACTTTAGCACTGTGTGCACTTTAATACCACAAAATCTTCTACTCTACAAAACTAAAAGAACATGTAAAATACAAACAAATACAATTTACAGTAATGGGTTTAAGTCTTATGCCATCACAAATGTTTTCATTTTACTTCCAATGAGTCAGTTTTTTTTTTCTTGTTGTTGGAATTTTTACTAAATTATTTATTATTTATTATTTACTTCAGAGCAAATCACACATGGCCAAATCCTAATCATCGCAGTTATAGGCACTGCTTTTATGAAAAGATGAAAAGAACCCACCAGGTCTATGGCTGAGTCGCTGTGGTTGGATGGTTAGATAAACACTGGTTGTCTGGGGGATGTGAAGTTGGTACAGCAGAGAGCCAATACTCCCATCATCCTCTACAAAGAAGCATCCTTTCATAAAGCTGTGATGCCACTCCTAAAAGGATAAAAAATATGTATAATTGAAACTATATTACAATTTATTTGTAACAGCCAGACTAAACTGATCTTTATGTTGAGGCCTTTACTTTATCAATAAAACATTTTACCTTTTTATTTCTGTCCAAGTATGCTTTTCTGTGTGTGGTGTGTTTGTTTAGATCCTGACACAATTACGACACTGCTTTATCTCTGGCAACAAAACTCATTTCTTCATTCAGCAGAAACCAAAACTACTTTTCAGTTCCTATTTAAAGTGGGATGAATTTTGTGACAAGGGAAGTGTATATTGGCACGAAAGAGTGAAAGCCGCCCCTCGTAAACAGTGAAGTAGCTTGGGTTGATTAACAGAAAATGCCGCTGTAATAATTACCACTCTGATCTTCAGGGGGAATATTCATTACAACACTGTAAACGTGCCTCAGCAGCACATAAACACATGTTGTACTCATGTTGGACCAGTGGGGGGCAGAAGTGTCATGCTGTACTCCTGCTGCTGGCTGGAGTAAATCTCTCTCCTTGGACATGATTGGCAAATTGGAGTCCATTTAACTTTGATAAATACAGCCTTTTCAATCTTCATTCAAAACTGTCAAGGGGCTACTTTGGCAATATTTATGAATCCTGAAATTTCTCTCATCTCACAATCCTGTTGTTGCTTTGTCTGGCTACACAACTGAAATTAGGTAATAATTTGAAATTGAACAGGAACGTCAACACAAGGAAGTTTTCATTCCTCTCATTGGAGACACATTAAATGAAAACACAGTTGGTGTGGACACACAGTAAAAAGACATTGAGGGCAGAGCGAGGCTGAAATAGGCCATAAATCCTTTTAGTTGACAAATAAATCACCAAGTTAAACAAAGAAAAGTACCATAAAGACAGAGCATATCACTCCTTTAGAGAAAAGCCATTTCCTCAAAGTATTTATCTTGGGCTGAGAAAGGCATAAAAGATCAAACCATAACACTTTTGTGGTTTGTCCAGACAATATTAAATGAGGGAAAATGCCACGGGCACCCATCCACTGCTTAAGGACATCAGAATTAATGCCCCCATTGAGAGAGGGTCAGCCTGCAGACTAATACAGGCTCTGTCACCTGCTCTGGCCACAGGCCTGATTTACTGTTTCACAGCGGCTAGCAGGACACCAAAGCGGCACACACACTCACTTAAATCTTCTAATTTTCTTACTGTTCTTATCTACACTGAAAAAACCAGCATAGTAGAATAATCGTTCCTATGTAGATTTCTGTTCGCAACAATAAAGCTGGCACACTTGCATACACATACTGATACCGCTACACACCTACCCTTCACCAACAGCTATTAGCCCGTGGCAATATGGGAGCCAATTTTGTGAGCAGACGTTCCCTCCGAGGTAATCTCTGGACACACATTCTTTTACCCATTATGACGTCTGGTCGTTTCCAATCTCAACACTGTGCACAGACCTGGGACACGGTGCAAGGGGTAGTTATGTTTATTTATTTATCTACTTCTCCCCCCTTTCTTGCTGTAAAGCAAACCAGCTGAGGTTAAGCCAAAAAGAGTGAAAACAAAGAGCATGAGATCAATACAGTACATATATCTATCCACCTCAGGCTGTATTCATCCATCTGACTGCAACACCCTGACACTGAACAAGCAGTGGGGCTGTGTGCTTCCTCTTATAATGGGGTCCTTCGTAGATCCAAATATCCAGTAATAAAGCAAATGGCAAAAACGACATTTAAACGTTTTAGATGACAGCATACTGTTGATACAGGACAAACTGTAAGTCATATACAGTATGTCTTGATAACGGACAAAAAATTAAAAAAAAAGATTAGAGAAGTCAATTTGTTAAGACTGCATTGATGTTATTTCCTATTTAACCAATGTAACAGAATTTTTTCCTGGATTTCTTCTTCCAGAAGTTGAAAAAAACTCAGGTCTTCACATTCAACCTTTTTATATCTAATCATCAAAAATAGAAGACTCCCTAAGAATGAAAAATTTTATAAAAAAAAAAAAAATAAAGCATCTGTTCTCTATGATTTTAGGTTTGGATTTTAAACAACAGAAGCAACCAAGAAAGGTCCAAAACAAGATTAATTAAACAGAAAGACGCATATAAAAATAACATTAATCATATGCAAACAGAAAGTCCTTAAGATTTTAGGGGATCACCTGTAAATTTGGAGGTTCAGGGACTTTGCTGGCCTTGGTACTGGTGGACGTCATTAGGACTGAGTTTGACAGAGAGGACCGTCTGCTGCGAGCAGAAGGAGGACGGGAGGAGGATCGGCTGTCTGAGGGACACACACACAAGACAGGAAACACTCAAGATTTACGCCATAACACTTTTTAAAAAGCCCATTTTATGACTGTCAGATTAGGGGGCACTCAGGCACTCCCTGCAAATGTAACAGACACTTTTAAAAAGAGAAATGAAGCGCACAGGAAAATTCACACAGCAATCCGTCTTCTCAGAAGCTTGTATTGTCGAGCTCAAGTGAGAAGGCCTGTTCTGAATCTGATTTCTAAGAAAATTTGGTCTCAAGTTCATGCACCCTTTAATTAATTATGGTAGCAATTCAAACCACAAATTGCATAACAGCACCCTTTCAAATCCATTATCCCACACAACTTTATTTCTTAAAAAACCAATTGAAGCCCGAAAATATCAATTCACTAATGAGGGGTCGGATTGTTTCTAACGCTAGCAAATTAGGATGCAGAGTAATGTGACAGGCTGATAAGCAAATCACTCAAGTGTAGAAATAAATAGACTCACTGTCATGGTCATTTATCACAAATATGTATTACACTGATGTCAGTATTCTAGTTAAGATTATTCATAATACATCCTTTGTGCAAATGTAAAAAAAATAGAGAAAGATTAAGGTTAGGTTTTTCCAAACTTTTTATCTTTTATAGGAAATTATTAGAAAAACGGCCAATGACAGAACAATTAAATGTACATTCAGTTATTTGGGACTGTTCAGGTAAAGCAGCAATATTTAATATCCGTAACATGAACCCTGGTTTTAACAGCCATGTCAAAACCAAATTGAAGTCCAAACCGATGTGCAGGAGTAACCCTGGTTAACATAAGCAACAACTTAGTATCTCATGTCAACGCTCTGTTTAAATGTAACAGGTATAAATCAATACATGGGCGAGGCACAATAATGTGATAATCCCGACTACTACTTGGGAGATCATTTGTTTTTGCGGTGATGGTTGACTGTGCCTCCTCTCTAACTCCTCACCACCTCCCCAGTGGGAGGTGGTGAAATCTTCCAAATCAATAACAAGAACATGGACCGACCACTTAAATCAACCCCATCTGTCTTCCCAAGGTGGGCCTGTCCCTCACTTCCTCAACCTGGATCTCAGCTTGCCGGAGTCTTTCTCCAATAGTCGGGTTCTAAATTTTAAACGTGGACTTTTACATCCTCTTTAAAATAATAACCAAGTTAAGACGTATAGATCCTTCATATCAGGTAACAACTGAATCTCCAAGTGGACCTTAAACAGGTACTTAAAAACCAAAGTGTAGTCAGGGCTTTTGTCAATTGCTTAATGGCAGAAATGATTACACAAATCAAAACACTTTGACGTCTCCTCCCTCTAAACAAGCTGGCCTAATTGTGTGGCTGTTATGATGTATGGACTGTCAAATAGGGTGATTTGTCACGCTGGTGGTGAAAAACTGATCAATACCAGAGCTATTATTTATTCATCAGAACCAATCATCAGGGTGTTCTGGGGCAGTGGGAGTGAAAATTTAAAGCATATCTGCTACAAGGAATGTTACACAAAGATATTTTGCAGAACACATAAATACTTCAATGCTGAATTTAAGATAATCAAATCACATCAATATTTTGTACCTTTCTTAAGTGTCAAGCCAGATTCTGCAGGGTGAGCTGCTTCTGAAGTTGATGCCAATGCCTTTGGAGGGCTGTACAATTGACTGCCAAAGTTCTGCCTTTTCAGTTTGGCATCAGCTTCAAGCTTCGCCAAAGCAGCCATTTGACACTGTTCCACCGTAGAAACAAACAATCTGCAGAACTGACAGAAGTATAATGAGAACGACACATGGGCAATGTGTCAAACTAACCAAAAAAGAACAAAATTATTCATTTTCTGGATGGAGAATGAACAACCAAATCCACAAGACAATCAGAGCACATAAAGATAGAAGATACTGGATTCTGTTTAAACTTTAACAAGCTTGAATGATCCTAAATGCAACGAGAGGCCATTTTATTTACCCTGTTTTAGCATCAAAAGATGGTGCTTGAGATTAAGGGCAATAATTTAGTCCATCATCAGATATACAATGTATTTTTTAAAGAAAAAAACAATCTGGACATAAAAATGTTACCTCTATATACAGTTTAATAAAGGTAGTCAATACAACATAGTGGCTTTAGGATAAGTAGAAATTATTTAATACTTGTCTGAACTTACCTGTGCATAATCCAGTTTGCCATCGTTACAGATGTCTGCTAATGAAAATATAGCATTCACCTCCTCAGTTGTCATTTTTTCCCCTTTCTGTAAAATGTAACGCTATTTTTCATTTAAAGAAAATGTCATGACAAAATATCTGTTCAGGCTTTACTGATTATTATGGATAAATCTTCAAGCAGTTGACACCGGTGTTATACTGAAGTACCTCGCATTTAAATCAAAACTGACAGTGGCGAGTTCTACTACTACTAAGACAACTACCAGTACATCTACATTAATGCAGCAGAATCAAAGTCTAAAGAGCAATACTACAAAGGTTTAAGGCCACTCACAGTGGTTAGAGTCTTTTCCAGTTGACTGTACGTGATGTAGCCATCACCGTTAACATCCATTTTTTTGAATGCTTTCATCAGCTCTGCCTCCTCAGTTTTCTTCTCATGCTTGAGAATTTCACAGAAGTCATCAAAGTTCAGTCTAGATGTTGCGTTAGGCCAGTATTCCTTGAGAGAGGCTTGTGAGGGATTTCTACCAGCTTGTTGAAGAACTGAGGAGAATAAAAAGGATGAACAAAGAGTCCCTATCTACAACTATAGGGTTTTGGTTTAGGTAATTTTTAAAAGGGGTGTTGATATTTTGAATTTATACCACTTTTATTTATTGTAGCATGGATTTTCGATGCAATTTATATTTTCACTATATGTTTTATTTATTTATTTGAAAGTGGCAAGCACCTTTATGAATAATGAATGAACATAATGTTACACTACTCCAGTTTAAATGTCTTAAACGAAGTAGAATGTCTCCAATTGGTAGCAAATAAAAAAATGACAGTTACATGTTAGCTTACCACGACATAACTGCTTTTTTGAAGTAATATTGGTTAAACTGGACTTAAACACAGCAAGGTACGCAGCTCTACACTGCATGTAGAAGGACGTCTCCTCATCTTCGACGTCTTCGGATAGACGTGACTCCCCGAACGACATCCTTCCAAAAATCCCCAAATCCCGACCGAAAGACTGGTTCCCGTCAGCTCGGTCTCTCCTCCAAACAGATAGAAAAAAAAGAAAACAAAACACTAACGACAGACCTGTAAAACACTAAGCTTTAGCTAAGTTTTATCCTTTGCCTGTTCGTGTTTTATCGTTGCTATCGCTTGCTTGTTGCTAGGTAAACAAAAACTTAACGGTGCGCAGGAAAAGAAGCACGGTGGAAACAAGAAGAAGAACTAAAACGTTCCTATTAGGAAATATAACGATGGATCAGCGCTGTCTCAGCAACCAAAAATAGTGAATGTTGGATTTAAAAATTTATTTAGGATTTTACAAGCATTTTCTTGGTCAGTGATTACCACAAAGTATTTGAATTCACGCACCAAAACAACAACTAAGTTTGATAAACTGGTAACTAATGATAATACCACACAAATTATGTGGTTTTTACTATCTTTATTTTTAGTCATAACCTCGCAACTCCAAAAATAATTAACAAATAAAAAAAGTTTTAATTATATGTTTAGTACAGTGTCATTAGTCAGTTTTGACTTATCAGGGAAGGAAAGAAATACTAAATGTTAACTAGCCTAAATATGATCTAACACCTTTACTTTTTCAAGTTCAACAACATGATTTCAAATTAAGCCACAAATAAAGAAATCTAAATTTTAAAACATAAAGAGCAAAAGTCTGTTAGTAGTACAGAATTGCTGAAAACACTTTTTTATGCCTTGCCAGATTTCAGCTGCCACATTTTCCTGATGATCAGAATGACATATCAGAATTTAATGACAGGAGACATATAATGACAGAGATCCATCACAGGCCAAATTATCAATGATTTACATAGCACTAAAAATAGTTGCATAAGAGTCACTTAACACAAGAACCATTTCCTTAGCCAAGGCAGACATTTGGTGTCTGTTCTATTCATCAAGGAAGGCATTAGTTTTTAATTTTATCGTGCTGTCACATGATCTCAGTTTACAGAACAGTCATTACATTCACTTGATTTTGTCATTCAGGCACACTGGTTCATGTATCTTACACTATGGGGTAGAAAGACAGACAGTTTTTTTACAAACATAATATGACTAAAACAGAAGTGCAATAAATAATAACAATAACAATAAAATCATTTATAGCACTGTCATTTAAAGCATTTTCACAAAATGAAGTGACCATTATGGTTACGATTTAACCCAAAAAATTTGTTTAAAACTGTAATTTTAGGTTTACCACAGTTTGTAATGAATACTATGCATGCTTTTGAATTATGTATCTCTTTCTTCACCAAATAAATGTTGTTTAAAATGTATTTTTCTTGCCATAAGTCACGTCTTTTAGAAGAAGTTTTGCCAACCAACTTTCTCCTGGTTTAACCAGCTGACTTCTTGTCATCTTGACTCGAACTGTCTGCATTCATCAGAACCACAGAGCAGCAGAAAAATTTGAGTCCTTGTCTTTGGTCCTAAATCTTCAAAACAGGCGGAAATGTCTCCATCTCCAAGAACTCCTCAAACTGAGGAATGATGGTTTCATAACATATTGAATAATCTCCTCTGACATGGCTTTTTTCCCCCCCAGAACAGCAGCTTAAAAGGCTAACTGGTTGTTCTGTGCAACCTTTTTACTTTAGCTTGAATTTGCTGCTATTTTATTATTTCTTTATTCTAATAAGTCAGCAGAGGGCAGCAATAAACAAGGCCCGTTCTTTAGATCTGTTGATATGGAAAATCAGCCTGAAGAGACATGGTGAGCCATGCGAGTACAGCAAGCTTTTATTGTTCATGTGATTCTCTAAAATGACTGAGAACTATTTGTTTTAATTGAACCAGCAGACTGTGATGAAGGGAACTCTGGTTAAAATTGGTAATTTGCATGGAGCACAGATGACAAGAAAAACAGCAAACGTTTGTACCTGCACTTGTAAAAAAAAAAACAACAACAACTTTTAAATTGATAATGATTATGAAATCTTTTTTTCCCAGATTGGTCTGATTCTTTTTCCACGTTGAGATGAAGACATTTTGCTGACTTTGGGATAAGAAGGAAAACAAATGTAGTCACAAGACAGTTGGATTCTTATGGAAATCCCCGTGAGTGATTATTATACCATTTAATCAGCCTTTTTTCTGTATCTTCTTGACTTCTTAACTTTTACATCAATGAATGCTTGTTTAAGGCTGTATGACCTTTGGTGAAAAACAACATTTTGTTATGATTGCACAAACAAGTCTATGAGTAGATTTCCTAGGGAAAGAATTAATTTGATTATGTTAGGCACATATTATGCCTGCAGCAGAGCAATTCTTGTGATTCAGTTGTACAATGGGGACTTGTGGGAAATGAATGGTGGCATTGTCAGGAGGCAAGCTTGTTTTCTGATAAGGTTGTTAGAAATTATTTTAATTTGTTCCAGTAAAAGAGACAACCCTACATGATACATTGTGGATCCACACACCCCAAGAATGTCACATTTTTTGTCACATGGGAGATCTGTGAAATTTATTAGTTAAAAAAAAACGTTCTTAAAACAACAGACCTTGTAATGTTAAGGCAAATAGAATTGGCCCTCTATGCGCGCTGTGACACACTTTTTAAGTAAACAAACTGTTATTCAAAGCAACTGAAGGGCTCCAGTTTGTATCTGCTGGAAGCATGAAATCCAGACAGATGATGGTGATGGTATCTTGAAGCATGAGTCTCCTGAAGTGTAAAGTGTTTGTTCAGATGGCTGATATGGCCTTTAAGCTCCAAAACCCATGAACTAAATGCCTAAAACTATTACAAACTTCCAGGAAAAAAAACAAGGATAATATTGTGAATGCGTCCCGCATTAGTTTTTATGTGTATTAGAATATTTGCATTTGATAAGCTAACTTATTTACCTTGATACTTCACTGACTGTAATAAAAAAAACAATCAGAAATCCTTTAAGTTAACTATTCTGCAGACTCACTGTTGAGTCCTATAGAAGAGATAAACTCTAAAAAGCATTGTTACACATAACTTGTGTAAAATACATTTTATTAAGGTAGTTAGGAGGTAAAATATACTACAAGTAGTTTTTTATTCACCATAACATTGTTAAAACACTCCAACACATCATTATATTATATGTTCTCCCTCAAGACAACCTTTTTGTATTTTATTTAATCACACTGACTAAAACTGGCGGGCAGTAGTTCCATTGAGCAGTCTGTATGAACTAAAAAAAAAAGATATGAGGTGGAGGTCAAGCTTTGTAAAAACTTGGGTTTATACTCAGGTAGTTTTATGACTGCTACTTCATCCACTGAGACTGATCAACCTAAAACTGAGCTTTCTGTCTCACATCAGTTATGTTTTTTGATTATCGTGGTGGAAGGGTATCAACAAATCTATCTGCTTCTGTAACTGCCTAACACGGACATTTAATAAGTAATAAGTTTGAAGCCCATGTTATCCAGTCTAATCAAAGAAAAAAAAAA
>JAVKLF010000083.1:3167190-3177470 GCA_034783495.1 Millerichthys robustus | reverse complement strand
GTTTCCTCCTGCCGCGCATGTATGCACAACGCATGTACAACTTTAATTTTGAAACCATTCGGTAAAATGTTAATTTATAAACATAAACCCATATGTTTTTATTTACAGTGAAACAGTCAACATGGCAAAAGGTATAAACAATTTTTTTTCTTTTTACAAATTTTGGAAAATACGTGGTTATTTTGAGTTTGGTGGCAGCAACACATCTCTAAAAGGTTGGGACAGGAATTGTGTTTACTACTATGTAGCATTCCCTCTTCTTTCAGTAAGTCAGTAACCATTTTACCTTTGCCTCAGCCCAATTTATAAGAACTCTGGTCCAAAGAAATGCTTCTGGCTGATGAGGATAAGACATATTTCTTTGTTAAACATATGATGTTTATTATGTCCACTTGTAAGTAAAATATGGGTTCAGGAAATTTGCAGATTATTGCACTCTGTTTATATTTACATTTTACACAACTTTTTTGAAACCACACGTTTCAAACAGTCAAATGATGCCTGTTTCCCGCAGTTTCCGTGTCTGCAGGGACGTGTGTGTTTGCATGTCTTGTTACGGAGTCTGAAAAGAGAAAAAAACAGAGGAGTGGGAGGGAAGAGGGGGGCATGAGGCGGCGCTGCAAAGGTAACAGATTGGCTGTGAATTATTGTGGAGTCTGCCAGTTGGGCCATGATGTATTGGGAATCGCTCGCTCACTAATTACCTTAAATTAACAGTAGAGTTGGGTGTGACAGTTCACGTAACTGTTTTCTCTGCTGCTGCAGATGAATGGATCGGGGGACATGATGCCAGGCTGCTGTTGACAATAATATTCAGTTTTCAGATTGAATTCTCTCCTTTTGTACACAAGAAAAAAACATTTAGTTGGGAGAAAGAATGTGAAACAAAATACTTATATGTAGATTTGGTAGATTATAGTTTTCTGGTGAGTTGGCTTCATAGTTATGGGAATATTTTTCTCAACTAACATTTAAATAATAATGGTTCAAGAAGCCCTCTTTATACTGTTGCCATGGACATTTACATCAGCAGCTGCAGTATTTGTACATTTTTTTTAGCAAAAGAGAACTAATCAGCAATTATGCAACTGTGTGAATTTATATCTAAATGACAATGTTTGCAAACAACTCTGAAAATGGAACCCACTGACACTTGCACACAGACTGTATTATTTCCATTCCCTTGTAACGAGAGCTCAGGGAGGATTTGTGGGTCTGTGGAAAGGACCAAGAAAAATGTTTTCTGATAAATTATTCAGAGTCCCACAATCCCTTTTGGGCAGAGTGTTGCATTGCACCGTGTGACGCATTACACCATCTTTCACAGCCACTCGTGCCCTTCACTTTTCTTTCCTCCATCACTCAGTCTCTCTTTCACTGTGTCCTTTTCCTTTCTGTGTCTTTGTTTTTTTTCCCTCTAGCTTTCCCTTTTTTTTCCTGGTCCACACATGTGGACCTCATGCCTCCAGAGACAGGCTCAGATCTTAGGCAAGATGTTGCTGATAATGACTACAATTAATAACATGTCATAAACCTACAGAGGGTGAGAAAATGAGTGTGAGAGAGACTAACACTAGTAGGAGTTTGTGCTTCCGAGAGGAACATGGACATGTGTACCCACCTACAAGGTACTGACATACCCTGGAAATACAGGGAAACATTTTCATAATGCATCCTGGTTTCTGTAGGTACCTGGTACATATCAGAGAAGTACCAGGTAAGAAACCAGTAAATACCAGCTTAGTATCATTTATATTCCTGGTATGTACCTGATAACCACTCGATATGTACAAGATAAGTGCCATGTAAGAACTTGATATGTACCATGTAAGTGCCAGATACTTCATCAGTAAGTACCAGAAACAGACCCAATAACTACTAGGTATGTACCAAGTGCAAGTTTGCCGTAATTTGTTAAAAATTGTATCACTACCAAAGGTTTTTTTGGTGTGTTTAAATGTTTATGTTGCATGAAAGTGTGTGTAAGTGTGTGTGTGTGTGTGTTTTGTGTGTGTGTGTGTGTGTGTGTGTGTGTGTGTGTGGGGGGGGGGGGGGGGGGGGGGGGGAAGAGTGTGCTAAGACAAATGGTGAGAAAGGGAAAAAAAAAAGGTTTTGGCAGCTGCAGGTCTTTAGCACTAATGTTGAGTGGACACAGGTGTTTAATATATATGAGGTCAAACAGCTTCTCGCGCACACGCACACACACACACACACACACAAAAAGCTTGAGAGTTCACTGAGAAACAGTCAAGTCATGGGCCAAGTCACACCATCCTGGTACATAACTTAACACAGAAACAGACCAAACAGAGAGGACACTGTTTCCTCTCAACACGCAAAAGGCTGCAGACGTTACATTTAATGCTCCGCCAAAAGTGACTTTCTAGGATCACAATAAAGAAGAATTTGAGATTTAAACTCGTCGCATAACTCTATTAAAGTGCATTCTGCAAGTAAATTTCTGCAACCTAAAAAAGAAATAAAGTCCTTTTAAAGTCGAACATACAAGTCTCAAGTAAATTTGTTTATTTATAAGTAATGAACAGCTCAGAATACGATCATTGAAAATCAGTTGCACAGTATGATTTTTGCATCTTTTTGCACATTGTTCTCTTTGTGTTCATGCTGCCGTCAGGCCTTTCCCCCCAGGTGCACGACTGTGTACAGACACTGCCGGCCTGTTGTGCCTCCCGTCGCCTCAGTGCAAACTGCAGCAGACAGGTGTGACTCTGAACACCCTTCTTTCACCCTAACACGCTCAATTATACTAATAGGCAAACAAATCTACAAGTGTCCGCACCGTCTCCATCTTGAAATGGGTTGACCCCAAAAAGTTAATCAGTTGTAGATGAATGAATATTATCCGAGAGATTATAAAGCACCTATAATTTGCTAAGTTATACATTTTTGTGTTTTCTATGGTTGCCTTAGCAGTGGTCTGGAAAAAACATTTTTATTTAAAAAAAAACAGTGACATCAGGGTTTGGATTCCACCATAAAAGCACTTTCCATTTTTTCTTTTTTTTTATCTCAAGCCTTTTTTTTTTTACCCAATGCTGCAACTCCTAATAGAAGTAACACCCCTCCTGCTAGTTTGATTCCACCCCTTTCATCCTAGAGCACCAATGAAGTGTTGATTTAGTCAGATACTTATATCACAACAACAAGGAAGCCTGCAATCCTTGGCTGCTTCTGCCCCAAACAGGCAAAGTTTACAAACCTCTGGCAATTTGTAGACTCCTATTAGTGGCCATAGGAGGTGCATTAGTAACTGTCAGTGAGCCCTGCCTGATGCACTGCTCTCATTTGACCCAATTCATTGCAGTGGGTGTGTCTCTGTGGCAGTGATATATACCCCTGGTGATTTTACTGATGTATAATCACTCAGGTCTCTAACATCACACAGTTATCTTTAGCTCAATAGGCTGAGGAAACAATGAGAATGCCGTACATAAGCTTTTTGAGAGGTTAGCGCAAAAGGGGGATTGTTATGCTTAGTGGGAGTGTGTAGTACAGAGTTCTATGAAGTGGACAGAAACTACTGGCTAAGGAAGGCCAGCCAGTTAAAAGTTGATTGGTGGTTTAGCTGCTGCTGTCCGAAATGGTGATTTTGTCACTTCGTTCTTATCAACAAGGCCTTAGTTTGGTTTTATAGCTTTAGAAGTCTTCAGTGAAGCAAGTATTCTACAAAGTCAAACAAAAAATGATGAAAAAAAAGATTTTTGCATTGGTAGAATTGTATTTTAATTTACAATCTTTGCCAAAACAATACAATTGGGTTTTGAGTTGGGGTTCATTTCATAATAGTACAAACTGAGGTGAGCTTGTGTCACTTATGTTTTAAGCTGTTAAAGATGCAAAGGAGGAAATATCTGGATAGCAGCTAAATAAAATTTTCATATGAACTGTTGGATGGAAGGAAGACACAAATGCAGGTTTGTTAAAAAAGCAGACAAGACAAGGAAGGTGGCCAAACTTCAACACTAACAATTATGGATAGTAATACTCTTGCAAAACTAATAAATATGTGACAAACAATTGTTTTGCAAGTAAATAAACAAGATTCAAATATGAGCCACATTACAAAATATTGATTAGTAAATTGTTTATTGTGTAAAATGCAGTAAATCATTAGCATGATTACCTTTTAGAATTGCTATAAAAGATTTGTTAACCAAGTTATAACATCATCAGGGAACAAAAAACAAAAATTTCCATCTGGATCAGCCCGGTATATTTTACTGGGTGGTATTTTTCCACACTATAGATATGGTCCTGCTGGGATAAACATTCCCTGTGAAGCTCCAGGAGCCTGATTGGCTCCTGTTGTTGTTGCAAAAGTACATTTTGTTTTACCGCTGTGGTCCTGAAAGTTTCCCTCATTTCTTTTGCAGCATGTTTGTTATTCTTATGGCGTGGTGGACAGCAACAAAGAGTAAGAAATGTATGAGATTCATCCCCAGTGCCCTTCCAACCCTGATGCAAAACAACAACCTTTGCCCCACAGAGCTGTTTCATCCCAGACCTATCATCTGTGCTGTCTCTCTATTGCTCTGCATAGCATAGCATAAATCAAACCCTGTAGGATTTGTTCTCTCTCACTCAGCCCCAGAGTCATACCCTTTCTCGCCGTATTACATTCACAGATTTAGTAGCATTGTAAATAGATAAACACAAGCAACATCTATCAATGCAGCCGGTGGAGAGGGTCCGTAATCAGAGCGCGGGCCTTGCAGCCGACGAGGGCTATCTCCATTTACCTTTGGATAAATCCATTGGTGTGACCAACGCAGGTGCGCAGGAAGGACCTGACAAATCACCCCAGTCAGACCATGGGGCTGCAGGCCCTTATTGGCTTGGCTTCTAAGTGGTCTTTGCCTTCAGCGAAACGGATGGGCTCTGTCAAGCGTGGCCAGATTAAAAAGCATACTGTGAAAGAAAATGATTTGTTATTAGAGAATGCCCCTTTGCGAATCTTTAAGGGAGAAAACAAGTATGTATGACAGCGGAGCGTGGGCTATGGATACATTGAGATTCTTTCAGCTAACCATTTGCTATTATTCTCACTTACTTTCACCTTTCTTTGCTACAGTATTGCTTTCTGATTCTGTCTTTGTATCTGTGTGTTTCTGGAATGGTGTTTTATTGCAGGGAAGATAATTAAAGAGGATGCTTTTTGGGTCATGGATGTAGGCAGGGCTGAAGGAGTGAAACATTCTCAAATAGTTTAGTTTGGTATATGTCTTAAACACACATGTGCATGCACTGTTTAACATTTAAGCACTTAATAGTGCACCAATCAATATCCTTGACAAGAATGAACTGGGCAATAGTCCCATATATGACAATTTACTGCAAGTCAGCTCTTTAATTTGGAGATACACTCAGATAATTTGCACACATCCAGACAAGCCTGATTCTTATGTGATTTTTTGCAGCATGTTTCACTTATTCAGTCAGTTATCCAACCAGATGAGCTAACAAGATGAAAATTGTGTTATTGTCCGGACTCAAAATAAATACCGGGATGTGTTGCGGTTACTTGTACAGATCATGAGAAAATTTGTGGGATATACCATATGAGCTACCGGTGTCCTGACAGGATGGTTAAGAACGGGTCCAGAGCTGAGGGAAAATAAACATTATTTCTCTGTGGTTTACCTGACGTTTGACTTTGAGGGCCGAGATTTAGTGCCACTTTTGCACCAGACACTTTGTAGACACACAGCAGTAAATTATTTGAAGGTTGAAAGTATGCACAATCCTGCTGACAGAAAATATTAGGTGCTTTTTCATCCCCCCTTGTGTGTATGAGTGTGTTTGAGAGCGTGACACAGAGAGCAAGAGAGAAAGACCGTGTGTGTGTGTTATGTCGCCCATTGTAGCCATTTCACACCTCAGCGGTGCCCTAGTGAAACTCCTCCAATGGACAGGATGCCCATTAAATACATTTCATTTGTGTTTGCATCGTTTCACTGAGGTTATCCTAAATATTTATAAGACATGAGCAGTAAAAAACCTGTTCATTTTTAAAGCTGTTCAGGGAGTTCAACACTAGAGACAGAGAAGAAAGTCTGTTTTCTTCTGAGACTTACATTATCTCTGTTTCACTAATTTATGCTTTTATACTAACTTGGCAAAAAAGACAAATTTTTGAAATAACCAGGACTCCATCTCCATCGTCCTCCTCTACTGCGTATCCGATGGTTCAGGAGAGAAACCCAGACATCTTGATATCGTGCTCAACTTTGTGCTTTGGTTATACAGGAACCAGCAGCACAGTCGTTCGCATTTATGCCTCACAACAAGAAGATCCTGGGTTTGAGCGGCAAACTCCCATGACCCCTTGTGAAAATCTGTTCCACTTTTCCTGGACCAGGAAGGAAGCCACACTACTCTTCCTCAATACAATGTCTTGGGAAGGGTGAGATGTGTGGAACATTTTCTCCGGTCCTCCTTTTTAAAATTTGGAACTATTACTACCACTCCACCGGTGTTGTCCTAGTCCTCCATGTGACTTGAAGAGAGGTGGAAATTATGACAACCCCACAACATCCAGAGCCTTTGGCATTTTGAGGTAAATGGTAGGAAGTTAGAAACTATCAGCTACCACTGAGTTACTCTGAGGTCAAGAGAACTACATTTATAAAGAACAATTTCGGAGACACATATGCTCAAAATTTGCACGAACAAACACCTGTAGTGTCTCAACTCATTCCTGCCTCTCATTCCAAGTCAGACTTTGACAACTCAGCTGGAGGAAAGGTCAAAGGTTACAGAATTCCAATGTTAACACAGCAAGTCTTTGATGCAGGAGGAAGAGGATATGCTAATCCTAAAAGACTAAAATAAGGATTTGAAAGAAATGAACATGTTTCAACTTTACAAGACTTTAAAGTGCTTTGGAGGTATAGGTTTTCATTCATTCTAAAAACATAAAATTATCAAATTCACCTACCTACCTTGATATTATTCATAAACTTTTGGTTGAAAAAAACAACAGCAAAAAAAAATACTGTTCAAAGGGTCCATTTTTTGATCAAATTTCATTTGATCAAATCACAAAAGCCACTAGAAAATCAAGGAACTGGTCTTGTTTGTGTCAATTCTCTATCCAGAATGTAAAAATGTGAGTTTTCTACACAGACAAACTTGTGAACAGGCTTTTAAGGCACTAACAGGACAAAGCCGTTGGAAATTAAACATTTGCTCATTTGTTTTGGGAAGTTTCAAATGTAAAGATTGCTTAGTTTAGCCTTATAATTGTAGCACTTAAAATATTGTCATAATGCATCATCAAACAACACGGAGGAGAAAAAAGATAAGACAGGAACATTTTTCACTTGTGCTTCCACATCTCTCCTGAACTTATAGGCCTATAAAATCATCGTATTTATTCACTCTGAATATGTTTGATTGCATTTTCCTCCATGCCACTGAGAATATAAGATGTTATGTTACACCCTATTGATTACCTGTGTTAATTAAAATTTTAATTAAATTTTTTTTATGATCAGCATTGCACTTGTGATAATACTGCACAGAAAGAAGGAGGGAGAGAAAATGGGAGCCTTCATAAATCCTATCTTTATTTGCAGGGGCCGGCCATCAACAAATACAACTGTGTACATAAAATTTTACTAACATTGATTTTGAAAATATTAATATTACTTTAAGCATCGGAGATGTATTATTCAATTTAGAACCACAAAGCATAAAATCCAAGTGCTATAACTCAGTTAATGAACAGGAAAAGTCCATTACAAACCTATCAGCAGACGCATCATCTGATCCGCATAAGCGCCTGAGATAGAAGCAGAATCATTTACTTTAGACTGCACAGAAAACTCCTTTAATAACAGCCGGCGAAGAATTGTGAAAGCAATATGAGCTCAGATAAATGACTGGTTTTGCTTTTGTCTTCAGAATCCCGAAGACATTATAAAAACTAAATTTAATTTCTGCCTTGTGTATCTATCATGTAGATCACTGTGTATCATTTCACTGGCATCATTTAACATTTCAAGTACCAATTAATGCGGGTCCCTGTGAAGATTCAAGTGCAGACAGGAGAAAAAAAAAACTATGTGTGATTTCATATCTTAAATACTTCCCTTTCGCCCTCTAATAGAGCTAATTCTGTTCCATATAATTGGTTGATGTGATAAATGAATAAACATTTGCCACTTCCAATTTGTTGGACAAACTGTTTCTTCATATTCAGCTGCAGCCATGTTTCCTTCTACACTTTATTAACCATCACATGACTACAGAAGAAAAGAAACGGCTGTTGTCTAATTTATTTGAATCGGCTTGTGAAATAATATTAGGAATATGTGTTGACTTTTTACTGCTGGAATACAGTTCGTTTTATTCCAAGAAATCGTATTTAGTAAGGAATTTCCACAAAGCAGCAAATTAAATGAGAAGATAAAGATAAAGTCATTCAAAAAAAAAAAGAGAAAGAAATGCAATGACAGAGATGCATATTTGCATGATTAAGGAAAGGCAGACAGACAAGCCTCTGTACCATCTACTCAGCAGTGTGTGGTAATTAGAGGAATGCACGTTTCAAATGAAGTGCTGAGTAGCGTGGAGCAGTAATGAACAGAGACTGGCCTGGCACTGAGTAACATGCAGGAGGCGTTATGGTATTTATGACTCCTCCATTCAGTCCTCTCTATAACATTGTAGCGTTTTATTATAAATCGGTTGTCCATAAAGACACAACAGTATCAGTTTTATCAACACTCTTAGATTGCAACTTACAAACTTACAGTTTTTATCGAAGCGCAACAATATTAGATTTTTTTTTTAAGTATGTGGATATTTGGGTTACTGTGGATTTTTCTTTATCACAAATAAATTTGTTAAAAATAGGAACATACTCAAATCCTGCAGTCTGTTGCCCCATTTACCCTGAAAACAGTATTAGAAATACCAAATGATTTCACGATATTAAAAAGCCCCATCCCCTTTGAATTCCTTTGGGAAGAGATTCACTGAAGGGGGGGGGGCTTTGTCCCTTTGGTGCCATCCTCGTCCCACACAGGCCTGACTGATGTGTCCCAGCTTTGTTTCCTCAGAGGATCATTGAGATCATTGAGTGGCGTGTTGTTTTAAGGGCTAAGCTCGAGCCCAAGGGCTCCATTGTAAGAGTCATTCTGCTCATGGCTGCTAACAGCCCAGGGGCTGAACCAAACAAGATGGACTCATTTAGGAGCTTTATGAAGAGCTCAGTGGTGTCCAGCTTAAATGATGCTTCAAGTTACTCAGTTACAAGCCAGTCCTCATTTAAAGCTTTTCAAGCTGATGTTTAGAGGCACTTTAGTTTTTCCTTTGTCATAAGTTTTATACGTTAATATAAAACAATTTATTTCAATTATTTCAAAACAATGAACCATCTTTCCACCTCTCTGCTTGTACACGTTGTGGTCCATCAGTTGTGGTTTGTTGGTTTAATATTCAAACACAAAGGACTTTAAAAAGTTGGGGTGGATGTGATGCTCAGCTTTAAATTAGGAAGAATTAAAAGGTCACACATTTATTATTTTCTAGTTCTTTTTCAACTTCAAATGAACAGTTTGTATTAAAAAAAAATCTTTAACTATTTAATTGAAAACATGATTATTATCAATGGATCTGATCTTGAAAACGACTCATTTGTTCCATGATCACCAAATATTTACATCCTACTGTATTGTTTAGGTTTAAAAGAATTTCAGGTGTGTTCCTACTGCAAAAAATAGTATTAGTATTAAATAGGAACAAGTATTTAATTATATGATTAAGCGATCAGATTTTTATTAATGGAAGACAGGAGAAAAAAAAATATTTATCAGTGATATTCTGCCATCAAGCTGTGTTTTAATTTTTTTAATTACTTAAAACACCAACGATTAAAGAGAAAATGGAGTGGAACTGGCTGGGAAACAGCTCTTGATGGGGGAAACGTCTCAACTCACAGTTACTGCTGCAGTTCTCCTGCTGAACAGTAGGTGTAGCCACTAAAAAAATCTCCACTCAGCACGAATTGCAACCAAAAGAAAAATTGTAATTTAAAAAAAGAAAATACAGAGCTATGTTCTTCATACAGAAACACAACAACAATTCTTAAAAGGTTTCTGCCTTATTAAAAATGGCGGAAATGTGCAAAAATGAACAACCATGCAGCTTTTTTTGTCTAATCATTAAAAACATTAGATTTTATTTGTAGCAAATTGTAATAGCTCAAATCATTGTACATGGCTGCTTCAGATATGGTGCACATCTGTGAATCT
>JAVKLF010000083.1:3154211-3167090 GCA_034783495.1 Millerichthys robustus | reverse complement strand
ACCTTATATGAACTGTGTCTGATCAGCATTTTCTTCCAGAGGTGAGTATTGACAGGCTTTGTTATTCATAGCGTATTTAATCTATTATATTTTCTCCCCTGCTGCCATAACGTTTCCAGTGTTGCAGAACACATCGGTGGCTATCATTTGCTAGCTCTTTTTAAAAAATGTCTTGAAGCGTGACATTATTACCCATGAGCCATAAGGAACCTATTCAACAACCAAACAGGGCTGGTTGTTCCTTTTATGGCCGCCACGCTCACTGTGAGCACCAGAGTTCAAAAGGGCATGGCCTCCGTGCCCTCGCAGCGCACCGACACCATCTTTTTATACGTCCTTTAATCGAAACACCGTGTACTACATCACAGTTATGCTTTGGGCAAATTAGGGTCGGTATATTGATTTAATTTTTGTCATTACACGCCAGGTACTCCTATGCTCACAAATCGTCCTGTTTGTGTCTTCCCTGTAGACATTCATCCCTCATTCTGCAGTTTATCATCCTTCATAGAGCCATATTTGTTCTGGGAGCGTGTTGTATTTTCTCTTGTTTTGATGTAGCAGAGCATTCTTAGCTTTGGATGGAGTCACTTTTTAAGGCTTTGCCCTTCCCAGGAGTCACTTAGGGCTATAAAGAATCCAGTGAGGCAAGTGCTTTAAACATAGATTTGTTGTCTAGCATTTGTCAAAGGTCAACAGCAAACAAGCCCTTCGGTGGCCATTTAACTTTGTCACTGAACTTGTTCTTTTTCTCACAGCAACTTGTGATTAGGAAATATCTCTAACCTCTCTTAGCCACTCGGCTCAAAAGCAGGTGATTCATAACAGGACGGAAAGGTCACGTCAAGTGGTATGTTAGTATTTCACTTAAACTTTGATTAAAGATTTTTGGAAAAGATGGGGAAAAACGACTTAATATCCGTGTGGTCCTCTCTCTCTCTTTCCTTCGTGCCTGGGGTTCCATATTTCCTGCAGAAATCAATAAGGTGGGAGCTGAAGCAACTATTGCTACACTCTCTGTGGGTGCTGCGCTCATTTATTCATCTTCAGCCTCTCTAATGGATGATGGAAGCTTGAAGGAGAATACAAAAACAGACAGAGCTCTCTTCTCCTTCACAGACTCGCCATAACAACACCAGTCTGACAAAACTCCCACACACATAAAAACAAATTGATTGGATGCTCATTCATTCACTCATGTGAAAAAACAGAAATAAATTTAGATTTCCTGAAAATATCTGTAATACTATTGAAAAGAAGAAGAAAAAAAAACCTAGAACATTTTATGGCATTGCTCCGAGTTCCTGACTATTAAAGTTTATCTAATCATCTCCAGATTGTGTGTCCTCAAGGTTTTAGATTTGGGCTGTTGACAGTACAGTCTTATTTATTGAATGTGGAAGATTGCCAAGTTTATTTCAGGTTTGTGACATCTCCTGTTGCAAGCTGTGATTAAAATACAGCGGGAAGCCCCTGGCAGATCTTTACAGCATTTGATTGTAATTGATTGCATCTTTGCAGAAATGACAAGATGGTTTCATAGGATTCATTACAGAACTGTCACTGAAATTCAAGTCACTGAAAAAAGGATATACAACATGGTCAGTAATTTATTTGCACGTCTGTTGAAGTGCATACAACGTGAACACTTAGCTTCAGAGTTCTGCTCCTGATGTGTTTGACTGTGTTCCATCATTGAAGGGTTGAGTGTGATGACACCAGTAAGGAGGCACTTGTACAATTGTCTAACAAATCAAATTATTTTCCATGCAGGATGCAGTTCTGCACACATGCACGTTCTCACACTGATCATGTGGATTTTAACACACAAAGGTCCAGCGCCTGGGGCCTGGATCGGCTAAATAGGCAGACCCTCTCAGAAGTAATAGAGCAATAGAAAGAGAAAAGAGGGGGCTGTTGGCTCAGACTTTTTTTTTCTCCCTTCTTTTCAACACTGCTACTGTAGCTGACCGCTGAGATGGATGTTCAAAGGGGCTCAGGGGGGGTGGAGGTGTTACAGGACAATTTGTTATCCCCACGTTCATTAACTGTAATATGAATGTAACAGTACGCACACTCGAGGGAGTTGGGCGCCGGCCACAATTACCACTGACCTCGGTGTAATGGGAAACAAATTTGTGCGAATATCGCCGGCCATTTGTCTTTATTTACACATGGTAATGAGGTGGCGTGTTAAAGTACTGCAAGGCTATTCTGGAGGGAGGCCCTGGATGTGGACAGGAAAAAGATCTCAAATGAGTCAGCGTGTGAATTTATGGGTAAACAAATAAGCAAAGTGATGGAAGCAAAGAGAAAGCCATATTAGAAGGCAATGAAACAAAAGAGTCAGCAAGTTTGAGCTGAATGGAAGAAACCTTTAGATACATACAGTTTTGTCTATTCATACAATTTATGCACATTAACCCTGAATATTAGGAAACTTTGAAAAAACAGAACCTGTACACACAGGTATGAACATTCATATACAAATTATTTCACCATAATGAGAAACTCACACAACAATGTTAAACAAAACCATCCTTATCCCCAAAAAGCTCTTTGTGAGAATGTCTCTGTAAATATATATCCCCCCCTCTCTGCACGCTCCACTGCTCTTTGAATAAGCGTCACTAAAGCAGCATTCAGAGGGACATGTTGCTGTCAAAGATGCTAAACCATGCAAGTCGGCGCTCGGGTTCTCTACATGAGCCCCTCTAAATGAGATGTCCGTGGGGATAATAGGACGGCCTGCTTGCAAGCAAGTGCTTTGTGTGGCTGTTTTCATGCCAATTAGACTCTGTGATATAGTCACAGCAGATAAACCGCCAGCGCCAGTATACCAGAAGGCTCATATGCCAGTGTGTTAGGAAATAGAGAAATGAAGAAATGTTTCACAATTTTAGGGTCTAGAAGTTTTCTGAGATGAGCTCAAATGTAAAACTGCTTTGAGAAAAAAAAAAGTAGCCTGTTTACAAATCAAAACTGGAATGGTATCATTTCTTTCTTTAAAGTTCGGTATAAAAATGATTAACAAACCAGCCTCAGCCTTGCAAGCTCCAGCTGGGCTGAAATGAAGGCAAACAAAGACTACCTATGCCTTTTAAAATGACAAAAATGCTGACCGATTACCCAAAAGTGTGACATTCCAACCCCATACATCTCTCTAGCCCCCTCTACTGTCTCCCCTAACTGCCCTCAAGGTGTTCAATGCGCCACTGATACCGTTAACCCGCAGACAAAAGTAAGGTGGCCTTTAATGGACTTAATGAAGCGTGACCAGAGCACAGGGCATCCTTTGCCAACACACAAAGACCCCAAAATTGGATTAGTGATTAACCACGTTGTCTTGCATTGTGGTGACAAAAAACTGCTCAGTTCTGGCCCGCCCTGCTGGGAAGGGATGCCCCATGAAGACAGAGAAGGGGATTAGAGGAGGTTTAGAGAGAGAGAGGGGACAAACAGGGAAAGGACTGAACAAGTGAAGAGAGAGCAGCAAGGTATGGGGTTGTCCCCGGGGCTCTTACCGGTGCCATATCTGGAGGCCCCACTGTGCAGTGAAATGAGAATAGCTGTGTGCACCTGAGCAAGCCCATGAGGGGCCCGAGGCGGTGGAAGAGCCTGAGCAGAATCCTCCCCTTCACCCCCCCCCCCTCCAAGCCGCTGCTGAAATATATCTTGCCGTGAGACAAGACCGCCAGTGCAAATCAAACCCACCACCTATAAATTACCTCCTCCATTCTCCCTTTAGCTCTTTCTCTCCATCTCCACATCTCCTGGCCTGCAGTCCTGCGTTTTTTTGCATGTTGCCCCCACGTTTCCCCTCCCTCGTCTCATTCCTGCCCGACTCCACTCAACATGCAGCTTCCCATCGCAATCTAAACTTGCCTGTCAGAGGGGCAGTTGCGATGTGGCAAACTTGCCATTGTAACAGACAGCTTGACAAATGCAGAAGGGTGGCAGAGCATTGTTGTCTACAGAGTCTACCTCCTCCTACCCTCAGTGCATTGTAGAGCAGAGAGCCAGTGATGTGATGCATGGCGAGGAAAAGGGATGGAGGAACGAGGGGAGAGGAGATGAGGCACGATAAGGAGAGGATGGAGGGGGGGCAGAGACAGAGAGAGTGACTTTCAGAGGGATAATGAGCCTTTGAACGATGGCTGAAATGTTGCCGTCAACCTGCCCTTCTGCTGCTGGGTAATTAGGTAATCAGTAAAGGCCTAATTATGGGATCAAGGTGCAGGGAAACAATTAGCAGAAAGTATTGCCACATAAAACGGAAATTTACGTTCTGCCAAAGCACATTTAATTCCTAGATGTGCGTGTGCTGTCCTTTCAAAAATATCCACATAAAAGGGACATTTCCTTAGCCTCCTACCTGCCAAGTGAAAGGTTAATTTTAATGGCCCAGTCGGCATTTGTGAATAAATATATAAATTTTGTGGGCATATGGCTAAACGGATTTCTTTTTTTTAGTTTAATTTTTTTTATGAATTGTTTAAGACACCTATAATTGCTGAGCTGAACGCCTGCACGTCTTGTCTTTGCGTGTGCGGGAAAAACCATGGATTTCCGCTGTATAAATAGATGCGTTGTTAAGTAGCCTCATTGGTTTGGTAAGTGATTGTAATTAGATTGTGTTGCAGGGGCCCCCCACTGACACTGCCACCCTTCGTGTGCGAAGGTTGGGCTGAAGGATGAAGGCTTTGCGAGGACAGCAGGCAGAATGAGAAACTGTGAAAATAAGGATCACTCAATGCGCTCGACAATAAACTGGCACCCCACACAAAGATAAAAAGGGAGAGGAAGAAAGAGAGAGCGCATGGGAGAAAATTGAGCTTAACAGCCTGATTCTTAACTATTATTTATCCATTATGGGGGGAATGGAGCTGAGGCGCTGTGCGGGAGAGGATTAGAGAAGATTTGTGGGCTTTACAAGGCCCTGTCCTCCCATCCGCATCGCTCCAGCTCCCAGGGGCTCCGCAGCCAGCGCCGGCTCAGCTTGTCTGATCATTTATCCATAATTAGAAAATTAATATTTTAGATGGCGCTATGATGAACCCATTATGGTGATGGGCCCCGATATCAATTATAACTTCAATTTCAATTTCACTTACAGCCGCGGCAGCAAAATGGCTCCGGGTGGCGGAGTCGAGTGATGGGCTCAGTGCCACGGAGCATGACGAATACAGATCACTGCACATTAGGATGAGCAATTATTTGAACATGTATAAAAACTATTTACAAGCAATGTAATTGACCAGGGTCAGGGGGAGATGCGAGGAAAATGGACAGGTTGACAAATTTTTGGTCCTACCAACAGAAAAAGGGGATTTATTAATTTCTGTATGTCTGTAATTGAATTTTTGAGAGGGGTTTCTTGTTAAGTTGTTCCTGTGGTCCAGAGCTCATCTCCTACTATTACCTTACATACATCTAACCCCCCACCACACAGACACACACAGATATGAAAGGGAGTTGTTGTTGGGAAAAGAAGAAGGGGAGAAAAAAAATCATTTTTACCTTAAATATTATAGTTTATTCTAAAATGTTTAACAAAATATCAGGAATATTTGTGTTAGTACTGGTATATAAGTAAACTGCAAATTATAAGTTGCACATTGTTAATGTTTATTACATCTTAACATTTCTACCAAAAAAAAATTGTTCCACAGCAAATCAGCTGTCCTTTTATATCATCACACACACATGTTTTATACATTTAAAAAGCTTTGCTTGTTTTCACATTTTGTCTCGAGTTCCTGCACAATAAATGAGACTGTAGTCCATCATTTACTTCCCATCTGACCATAACAGAAAAGAGGACATAATAACTCACCAGAGATCCAACAAGGTGAGCTGAATCTGAGTAACAGCCCTAATCATACACACACTTTATCAGCGAGGCTAAACCCCTGCACGTTAATTATGTAGACATCACTCAAAACACTGCTACGCCGGACCACGAAGAGCTCATTTGTCAGCTGTGTGCCAGAAAACAGAAAGCAAAAGGTCAACTGGGTGGATGTTTTTTTCAAGTACTTGTTCACGTCTTTAAGTATTTTGTTCGACTGTCTAACTTTGGAGAAAACAGTCTTAATTAAAGGTTTGTAACAATGATAATTTACATATAAATGTATGTACTTTTTGATTCAACACACTGATTGGTTGAGATGTTTTGACACTGTGGTTTATTTGTTTAACTTGATTGTTTTTGTATTATTAATTAATTTACTTGAGACCTGAAGTAAAAGCCAAAACAACAAACATGTTGTGCACAGAACCAATCGTGTTGCGTGAACGTTCCACCGCAGCTCCCGACCCAGACTTTGACTCTGCCTCTGCCCTGCAGGCCTGGCTCTCGGGTTGCACGTTCCACGCCGTGTTTTCCTTGTGTCAGTTTAATTGTTCACTGTCAGGGGCAGAGCAGCGGATAACAAGCTTAGCAAATGATGTCCGCTGTTGCTACACATTGATTAATATTTTACATGTTATTATCTTCTGTCCATTACCACAGCAAATTAAACTATAAATCACCCCCTCTGCCGGTGTCACCAGATCATAAATTGTCTCTCCTCTAGCCACACGCTGCACCATGCCACGCCGTGCAAGGTCTTCTCTTTGGTGAGACAACAGAGTGGGTAAAGTGGCTCTGTTCTGCAGCCTGAGTTATGGACTGGTCATGGCCACCATGTACAGCAGAGGCAGAACAAACAAGGAGTTTGTTCTGCTATTAAATTAAACATAAAAGCAAGTGCGTCGTGTTAAAAGTTTTTGTAATTGCTAGGCAGATTTTATTGAAACTTTCAGGAAATTGTCATTAAATGTACTGCCATAACTGATTAACTTTTAGAGAAAACCCAATTTAGCCAACTGACCTTAGACAATTCATGCATGGCTATAATTCAGTCATGTGGTTATAGCTGAGTGTCATCCACAGCATGTTCTGACATCAGCTTATCCAATATTTTTGTTTAATTCAGCAATAACTGTTTAAGTCAACTCTATTTGTCTGTTAGCAAATTATTTTATGAATCTCTGGATAGATTTCAAGGAAAGTGGCAAAAACAAATCACTAGATGTGCCTCTAAAACTGATTACCTTTGGAAACAATCTAAATCAAAATGGCCACGACAGCTAATTGGCTTAAGCCAACACAATAAAGACTATAATTTGGTCAGTTTAACAGATATTGAGCTGAAATTTGATGTGGTAGCTGAAAGTCTTTCCCAACACATAGTCTGAGTGTGGCATTTTGGTTTGACCAAAACAATTTCAACTCCACCATTAACAAGATGGTCTTTCCACTAAATTAAATACCATTAAATGGTATGTGTGATATGCATTATTTCAAGAAAAATCAGGCTTTTAATTGCAGTGACTGCCGCAGATAAAAACTGATTGGTGGTTAAAAGGGAAAAAATAGTATTTATCTTTTAAAGTTGTTTTTGGAAAACAGGAAGGCACATTAAATTGTATTCAAATGTATTCCTGGTATTTCCGCTTTACTTGCATTGATTTGTAGTACCAGTCTGCTAAAGCTGCTCTGGATAAACAGCATTTCGTCTCAGCCGAAGCTGCTGCTGCTGCTGGCATTAAATGGAAATTCAGATGGAGCTGTAGATAAATATTTTTTCCCTGACTGTTTAGATCCATTTTTCCTGGATATCATCTAAGATATTAGATGACCTTTTCTGCCTTGTCATTTTTTTTCTCATTTTCCCTACTCTGGTGGAAGAGATGCAAAGGTGGCTTCCCAGCAGCTGGAAATCAATTTATACAGTCTAACGTTGTAGGTAGGGAGAGATGGGACAGAGCGACCCTGATACAATGACATGGCCAATTGCACTGTGTCGGGCTGCGGGGGTCAAGTGGGGTCTGAGTGTGCCACAGATGCAGGCTTTGTTCATACGAGGGGCATTAGGCAGGAATTACACAGGGAGGTCAAATGACCCAAAACTGAGGAGGCAGCCAGCACCTTGGGCCCCTCAGCCCCCTCATCATCAGCTTGGAGAGATGAGAGTGACATTGGATGACACTCTGGAAGGGGAGGGTGGAGAAACATTCCCACTAAACACTTCACCTACTGATAGGTGCCGTTGACCCTTCCTAAATCTCATCATCGTCGCACTCGACATGGGGAAGATAAGTGGGATTTTCTCTGACATCCTCTTCTGTGCCTCGTTCCCCTGCTTTCCATCTGAACTCTCAGCCGCCGCCTCTGGCTCTGTTACAGGCTCACTCATTTGTATACAGACGCATACGCCGAGATTTATTTATCTATCTGTCTGGCGGATGCAGCAGATGTTGCTTGCTGAAGATGGCAATACTCACAGACTGATCCCCTTTAAGCCTGCTTAGCATCTCCCTGTAGATACAGTCCCTCTGCGTCCTTCAATGATTTATCAATTTACAGTGTTTGTTAAGAAAGCTTTGCTGTGGGGTCCCAGTGGCTCAGCAGGACAAGATGTGTCACATGTTCCAAGTCGCTCTGGATTCATACACAGTTGTGTTTTCTGCCTCGTTTATCTTGCCATGCTTCCAAATTTGGTCTCAATCAATCAGAACGATACCAGTTAAAACTGTACAATAGTTTTCCATCTAAAGAAAGAAAATCCTGGTTCATTGCTTTAGTGTCAGCGAAGGTCTGCCAAGGATTTTTGACCTTCTAACAGTCCAGTGAAAAGCATAGATTTAGGGTTAAGTCAGCTGACCTGGCTGGTTGCTCAGCTCCATGCTTTTACCCATAATTACTGCTCAGAAAACCAAAGTTTTTTCCTTTTGTTGCACTCAAATCAACACAAATCCATCTTTCAACTCGCACTATAACCTTTAGGCTGTGACATAACCTTTCCTTATTGGTATTCAAGAGTCCATCTGTCAAATTCACTTTAATTAATCAATGTGACAATTACACAGAGGTTTTTTATTAAATTTTTTTTTGGGGGGGTGGTATTGTTTACTCTCATGTAAGCATTAAAACATTAAAATCTTTGTATCTGTTTCACACTAGAACTGAAACATGCAGGTATCTGTGACTAACGGAAATCTTCAAAGAACCTGGTCTGTCTCATAGCATCTGTGTTTGTTGTTTTACGAAGACAAAATGCACTTGCTAAAAACCACAAAAACAACCCATTGTAGGGTTAAATTTATCCACTTTGGTCAACTGCTGGCCTAAAACTTCATACGGTGCAGAATTGACGTGGTTCATCTCTGATCCAACCACTAAGTCAAATGTTTTGACCCAATATTTGGTCTACCCAAGCTAAATTATGGCCCAACAGCTTTATCCAACAAACGAGTTATCAAAATAGAAAAAAAACAATAAAAGAAAATTTGTTCCAAAATTATGAACTGTTATGGTACCAACTTAATGCATGCCAACCTTGAGCAAATACCTTTATCTAAGTTAGCGGTTTATTCTGACATCAGCCATGCAGATGTACCACTGATATCCAAAGTTGATTCAGAAAACACAAACACTTACTTACAGCCCAAAAGTAACAATGGCAAGAAGAGGAAATACGAAAGAAATTAAATGAGTGAAGAGAGAAAGATGAATGGATAACAAGAAAGCAAACAAGGAAAGAAATCAGGGAAAGGAGAGAAAGAACAGGACGGCTCCTGTCAGCTGAGGCCCACCACAGTGAAACAGGAACTGTAGCGACAGGTTGATGAGTCAGTGTCTCTTTAAATGGCAGCTTGTCAGGCCTCGAGCTGCGAGGTGGGCTGCAGACCTGTCAGGGCCCCCCACCACATTAACCAGCTGACCCTATCATCCTTAACATTGCTCTGCCGCCGAGCTGTCTGTCACTAACTCCGCCATTTGGCTTTCCAGAGATCTGCCAGGGAGGGCAGGCACAGCCACCTCTTAGTGTTGTTTATTGATTTCTGACCCGGCGCTTAATAGTTTTCCCAGTCCCCCTGAATGGCTTTTGTAAGCAATAGGGTTTGTACATCTCTCAGATCAATACCTTTTATATTTACAATAAAATTGAAACAGCTTCTTGGTGGGGCTCCCAGCACCTCGGCATTTGTCATCCTTCTGCAAGGGAAAACTATGTCATTATCTGAATTAAAACATTTATTTCTGATTAAGAGAGTGTCCTATCTCATTAATTTCCCCCTTTCCAATACAAGGGGAATGGAATCCTATTGATTTTTGTACTTTTTACACGTCTCCACTACTGGGAAGATAATTGAGAAGTTAGCCAGAATAAATGAAGTTTCTAGTCTTGCAGGGCAGCCAATACCTTGGAAATGTGAGGTGTTTTTGTGGGAGCAGGCCTTTAATTTTGTACAAGGTAGAAGACAGTGGGGTCTGAACAAATTGGATTAAGGCTTGGGATAGGCTGGAGCTGGGGGTCTGAGGAGTTGGTGGGTAGACAGCCGAGTGTACCAACACAATGTGAGTGTGTGTGTGAAAGGGATAAACTTGGTATTGCAGCAGTAATAAGACTGCACCCACTCCCAGCACCCTCAACCAATTTTTTTTTACGGCATGAAGATGCTTCAGGCAGCGCAGATTAAAGCACTTTAAGGCCATTAAAGACGAGGCCCCTCCCCCTGGCTTATTGTTGAGGAAGAATTGAAGGACAGTAATCAATGTTTGAACTAGACCTTTCAGCACTGCGGGACTCATTGATTAAGCATTATCAAATTAATGAGATTGAATGAAGTTGTGGCGCTCAGGTTTTATTTATGTATTTCCTATTTTTATAAACACATCAGAAAATGTGTTTTCTTGCACAGTAAACTGAGCATTTTATTAAAATACAACGTAAAGTTTAAGAATAATGGAATAAAAAACAATTTAGTTATTATCATCTTATAATTATTATTTATTCTTAAACAACAAACGATAATTAGAGAAAAATAAATATGTTTCTTATTTGTAAGTTTTGCTTCTGTCGGTGAACATTTAAATGTGTTTCGTTTATTCTGAAAGGAGCAATAGTCACAGAGCTGAAATGTGCTTAAATGTTGCCCGCTCACTGTGGCATGGCCACCGTGCAGATTTTGAGAAGACAGGGCCGTGTGGTCAGCTCTAGTTTGCACAAACCCTGCGCAGCTGATATGGGGGTCGTGAGAGGGGTGACTGAACACAGCAATTGGACCTCACAAACACTGAAACAGGCCAGCGCGGGCCTACGTCTGATACTGCCCGATCTTGCTTTGGGGACTGAGAGAAAATGTTGTCGGACTCGGAGAGGGCATCGTCCATCATGGCCCCGGTCCACCTGTCAGCAGCCTGATTGTGGAAGAAAAGAGAGCATAAAAGAGAGAGAAGAGAGAAGAAAGCCTGGGAGTCAACTGGGAAGGCAATTGTAAGGGAAACAGGAGGAGAAGAAGAAACAAGAAAAGAGAAAGAGAGGTAGACAAGAAGAGCATGGCCTCTGCATCCATCTACTGACTCAATGTCTGGCTTTAGGCCATAGAGCCCCTGAGTGGATTCTCTCCTCTGGTTCATCCCTCTTTTCTTCAGCAGTGCTGTTGCATCCTTTCTTCCAATCAAGAACATATCTCTGTCTCCTTCTACATCCTTTGGCCCGATCTCTCTTTCTTCCTTTCCAATGATCCCTCTGTCCTTCTATCCCTCCTTCATGGACAGCTGGGTGAGGGGCTGTGGAGTGAGTGGGGCAGCTGCCAACACCCTGCAGCAGAACCACCTCTGACAGGCCACTAATTCATCCAACCGAAGAGAAACCACAACCATGCACTTAGAATATTAGTACACAGTGAGGAGGAGAAAAGTTTAAAGAATAGAAAAGTGAAAACAAACAAACAAACAAAAAGATAGACATGGAAGAGTTCAGGTTTGTAAAAAAATATTCTTCAATAACAATCTGAAAAGAAAGAAAAGAAGGTTGGGGAGGTTTTTAAATGCCTTGACTTTTACAGGTAAAATGTAGAATTGTACAAGAGAAGTCAAAAAAATTAAAAAAACTATAAAGGAAGAAATGAAAAGCAGCTCCTCCGCAGCACCTTTTTCTATTTGTTTATCTGTATAAACGTACTCACGGCCGGTCAGGAACAGTGTTCAATGAACAGCTTAATTTGTGGACGCGTTTCTGTGCCTAAAGTAATCTAAGGTGGGATGCAGAAAGGTTGGGTACATTCATCACAAACACAAGCTTAACATAAGTGAAAAATTACAGGATTCCCAATGACCTTCCAACCAATCAGGCCCGGTAATTACACTCATTCATTACAAAGGAAAGGAGAGATGGAAGAATACAGAGATGACCCTTCAGGACAACAAAAATGTTTATAGATGGGAACAAAGAGGAAAATGCTTATAGCTCAGCTATCTGCTTGGATTGCCCCGAGACACTGCAGAATAATAGTTTTCTTTCATGAGCCAACTGTAACCTTTGCAGGGAAATTTCTATTTCTGCATCAGCACTGTTTGCTGAAAAATAGACTGACATCATTATACCATAAAACCTTAATTTGCCATGGTGTATTTGTATAGTACTTTACACTGTATGATAAAAAAACACATATGGTAAATAATAAATCCTGATTTAATGTGTCTATCTGATTAGAACCCACAAAATGTATATAGTTACATTAACAAACTACACTTTGATAGCACTTTGGTCTGCATACTGCCAATCTGAAAGCCTTGAGTTAGACTTTTTGCCAATACCATGTGGAGCTAAAGAGTTAAGTAAGTAAATTAACACTTGATTGACAGCTGAGTATCAACAGTATCTAAATATATTATTTAAAATTGGTCAAATGTGATGGTAGAATAGTTGTATTTTATTAATTCCTCACTTCCTCGCTAACTTGGTGAATGGTTGTGTGTGTGTGTGTGTGTGTGTGTGTGTGTGTGTGTGTGTGTGTGTGTGTGTGTGTGTGTGTGTGTGTGTG
>JAVKLF010000083.1:3117474-3130779 GCA_034783495.1 Millerichthys robustus | reverse complement strand
GTAGATGGAGCAGAGAAAAGGCCTTTTCTCCAAGTTCTTTGCGAACTGACATTTTGTTATGAATTGCAATGCTCCATAATTAGTAATGTCCAACATATGCAGAGAGCTGGCCGGAGCATTCATGTACACATCAGCATAGTCCTGTAGTATAGGAAGGTTGCAGACCCAAAACGCTTATGAGCGACAAGAAGGAAACAGATATATCTAAAAAAAACAAATCCTCATTTTTGCTTCAGTTTTCTTAAAGTTTAGTCAATGTAACTTTTAAAGGAAAGCTTTTGATCAACACAGATATTTCTAAGTCACTACAAAGTCTATAGTTGAGCTATTAGGAGATCTAATAGGTGGTAAAGTTTGTGGCACTTTCTTTGTGTTTGCCAACAGCATGGTCTTTGTTTTCTCAGCATTAAGATCATTAGCATCTGCTACAGGCCAGTCCAAATTGCTACTTATTTTTTAACTTAATAACCATTAACTGTACAAAACAAAGGCCAAATTGTAAAACGTGTCTGTAACTCTGTAATTATTTTCACTCTGTCCTTTTAAGAACTAGGACTGTTGCCTTGTGTGTGATCACACGCTCACTCACCAGGCTGTAGCTTTAAAATGTGTCTTGAACGATGGTCATCTCATTGTCCACTCAAGTTTTAAACATACAGAATGATCATCATGTGAATAATTTTTTACACATCTCATTTCTGGGGTATTAAAAGGTTAGATTGCAGTATTATGATGACTGTGAGCACAGGTGCTGATTAAGTTGATTCACTGAGGCAATTACAACCAGATCCCCTTTAATTACTGTGGGTTTTATTGCAACTGTGTAATAATGGCGCACGGGGCCTGCAGGAGTTTTAGATGGAGATGAGATTGCAAAGTAGCACACAAAGACACAAATCTACAGGATGTAGATGATCACACACTTACAGACACACTGCCATATGCACGCACAAAAACGAATAAAGCCTGAGTGGGGGAAAATAGTCAAATGGCACTCATTTTTCCTTTGATTAATTGTTGCTGTCACCAACACACAATCACAGTCCACTTTATACCACAAAGCAGATCTGGGAATAATAATTCAAAAAGCCACAGCATGGCAGAGATTGATGCAAATGGAGCCTAAAAGTCAGGTAAGACAGTTGAGGGAGTGTGTGGTGGAAGATACACACTCCTAAATTCATAGCATGTCCTGCCACACACATTTTAGACACGGACAGGTTGACAACCCCCACTAACCTCCGACACCACCGTTCACACATACACACAACACGCTTGCTACCTTGTTCAACACTGGCAAGCAATAAGAAACAAGTCGACAGCTACACAACAGGCAATATCTCCCGCCTTCAGCCTCAGTGCCTGTTTCGGATGCATCTGGTTAGTAAAAGCTGACAGAGGGCTGGCCATGCCTCAGAAAACAGCAGAATGAGGAATTTCAGTGTTCCCTTCACGTCACCCCTGAAACGCAGGAAACACAGAAGTGCACAACGCCTCCCCGCACACAACACATGCAGCTGGTAATGTGCTCCCAAGATTCCCCTGTCACCAGGAATGGAAATTGAAAGCAGTACACACATCTGTTATCTAAATGTTAACTCCGGTGCCCTTCTTGTTGTCACAGCCAGGCGGGGTTAGCCAACAGTCGGTGAGGAGCTTTGCTCTGGGTTTTCTGCCACAGAAAACCTCACAGTGTTGGAAATGATGCCAACCCATCACAGCTAAACACAGCAAAGACTACTCTTTTCGTAAAATTTTGACGTAAACAAAACATCCCCCCCCGTCATCATGATCGGTTATGTGCTCCTATTAGAAACACACATCAGAAAAATACTTGAAATCTAGAAAGACTTTGCTGAAACTTTACAGTTCAGTAAAGTATCTCACATTTCCCTTAGTGACGCATTTATTTCGAATGACAACATGAACCTACACCCACTGTTGTTGGTGTAAAATGATCCATTTTAAACTATTTGACGGGGAGTACGTGCCAGAGCACATTTTTAACCGGAGAGGGAAAAAAAAAGGTGAAGAACCTTTGACCCGTGTGCTGTAGGTCATGTTCATGGGGTAGAACGCCCTTAAAGCTGCTGTCTTGTGTGGTGCTGATTAATCACAGCATCATGACATTTGTCTGGCTTCAGCCCAGAGGAGATGTGTTCGGCATGTAGTGCCTCAGCACTTCTCCAGGAGCCGGCGTTGAGGGGGTGAGGGGAATTGTAGGAGACGAGTGGAGACAAGTGGACAGTTGCATGGACAGACCAGAGACTGTGAATGCAGTCTGATGCAGCATAGGCGGTATTTACGCTCAGATGGCTGCAGGATCCGAGCGCTTGGTATATTTAGCCGCCTAGAGATCACGCCAAGATGAGATTTCAAAGTGAGGTACCTGTTTGAAGATGCATGGCATTCCACAAGGGTGGGCAAGGGCTACTGGGTATAAATCTAACACCCCTGCACCTGGTGTGAAGGCAGGGAGGGAGTGTGACACCTAAGATTTAGAATGTCTAACACACAAGCTGTACATGTGTAAACTACACATTCATCCATATAAATTTACACTCTCCTTATAAGTGAAAAATGGAAAAAGACATCACATTTCCCCCCTTTACAGCCTTACGCACAGATGCACAAATAGTTCATGTTGCATTTTTCGGTTATGTTAGATGTAATTCTACTGGACGTTCTTGGAGTCATCCATCATGGTCTGATTCTGGATGGAGAAAAATTCCCCAAAAAATAAAAAATTTTGAGGGAAAAGATGAGAAATAAAAATAACGTGCTAAAAACCATTTGCTTGTACACATATTGGATCGTCTCGAATCAGGAATATCACTGACATTTGAAGCAAATGCGAGCAGCAGCCTGCATGTATGCGATTGGCTTGATTTGTAAAGCCACCGCTTGTTTATTGCATTTCCCCCCGAGCCTGTGACTCATTAATCAAATATTCATACATCCTTGTAAATACATGGTGAACAAAGTCAACCCTCTGTGGCCCAGAGCACAAATGCTTCAGTCATGTTTGTCAAAAAAATACAAAATGTCACATCTCCTCCTGTCCATCCTTCCATACTCTCAAACTTAAGAATGTCTCTATAGATGCTTTGCTATTGCATATTTTATGTTCCCGCTCTGTCTACACACACTGTTGCTAAGCCAAAAAGAAAAAGGGGGGAAAAAAAAAAAACGGAAATGGACATAGACACAGATCAAGCAAGGAATCTAAAGGATGCCTTTATGTGGCATGCAGACGCTGATTCTCCATGACAGAAAAGAGAACAGATGAGGGATTCTTCCTCTGTCTGTCCATCCAGCTCACCCTTGGCCCGGCTCCTCTACAGAAGGGACATTTTCTTCTTTTAAAAAGCGCAGCTCATCATAACACAAGAATTTGCATTGTACAGAAAAATGGTCTAAAATAGCTTAAACCAGAATGGGGCAACAGGCAGATTATCTGTGGTAACCGAGCTTTGCACACAAGGATATTTTCTTTTCCTCCTCACAGGAACACAACTGCTGCCAGTGTCATCAGGTCACAGTTTTTCCCAGTTCCTGGTTAATGGGCTGTGGAGATGGTTAGCACGTACGATTAGTTTTAATCTTCTATATTTGACTGGGAGAGGAAAAGAATTGAATTTATTTCAACACACCACTGAGATTTCTATGCATAACTGAAAATGAAGTAAACATTTTATTTATTTATTTACCTATTTATCCATCTGTTTTCACCCCGAGAGCAACTTTAAATTCTTTAAATGGAGAAACAAATTGATACAAACTGATCCATGTGAAATACTTTATTTAGCTTTTTTTTTGCTTAATTCATTTAAACATTTACTGAGAACTATTTTAGGTTAATTTGAACAAATAAACACTTAAAGCGTGAACTGTTGCATACGTAAGAACAGAAGAATGAATCTGAATGATTTACAGTGTTCAAGTAATAAAAAAAGTGCTCATCAGACCTATCTGTCTTTATACTTTATGATAGGTATAGCTGGTAAAATTGTAATTATTGCACAGTGACAGATGTTTACATTCTCAATGTTGGAACTCAATATTGAGAAGAACAAAAGCAGGACATATTTTGAAGAATCTACAAAATGTTAGGAAAAAAAATCATCCTTTTTGGGAAATATATCTAGAAGAATGCTAAAACAAATTACCAAACACACTGGAAACACGAGATAAACAAGTGTTAATAATAGATTACCATTAAATATATTTGCAAATAGCGTTATGTTACAAAAACCTAATAATTTGATTCAAGTGTAGTTTGTTTTCACTGAGGAGGATTCTGAAAACACAAGCTAATGACACAAAAAATAATAAAATGAATCAAAGCACAGCTTCTGTAGGATATGACAAGGCAGTGACTCGAACCATCTCAGGTCACTCATTCAAAATGAAATGGACTGAGAAGTTTAATTCAGACAATGTTCTTTGAAGAGAAGTTTGAAAATGTTACTTGGCTCTCTGTGTCTTCAAAAAAGCCCTTATCCTACATCGGCGCTTACTGTAGCCCGAGGCCTATTAATAAACTCTATAAACTGTCAATGTGACACTAAGGCAACTTTTAAACTACCGTTTACATTTTCAATAAACTTCCATGTGTTAGTTTTGAATTCTCTGGACCTATAAATAAACAAATACAAAATGAACACAAAAACAAATATGCACCTGATGCCTCATTTATAATAATGATTTAAAAAAACAACTATGTTCTATATTTTTAAATGATTACGCATTCCTGAATATACTTATCCTTTCATGTCGACTAAAAGATGGAACATGACCTAAAAGCCTTTAAGTTATATCTGCAATCTATAAATGTAAATGAACAGAGGTGCGTCACCTGCCTGCTCAGTAATATTACAAATATTTTGGTTGGGAAGAAGCAAAGTACTTTGCAGATCTATTCAGATTTTATGGCATTACATATTTCTAACGTTTTTGCACCTTTAAATAACATCTACATTGGCAAATCTGCTAAATAAAAACGCCTTAAGCATTATTTGTAACAAAGACCTGTTTTCTTACAAGTTAAAACTGATAAGTTTGTTTAACCAAAGATTCTATTAATGTCACAACTACAAAAATACAAATACTAATGCAAAATGTGTAATATATATATTGAGTTTTTTTTATGCAAGTTAGATCTTTGGAGTCAATAGAACAGCAGGTGATGTCTAAAGGCTCCCTGAGAAATTATTCAGTGTGTTCACTTTGTCAAGCTACAAAAATCTCATGTAATCATAGTTTTGTTCAGGAAAAAAAATGTTTCCAAGATGTAAACACTGGATTACTGTAGCTGTAAAAAGTGCATTAACTGAGTGTGTCTCAACAGTGTTGTACATGTATTGGTGGATTTCAAGCAGTTCTTTACAAAGGAAAGCTCTGTTTCTGGACTGCTAAACTGGGCTGTTAAAGCAGCACAAAGTCCCCAGCAGTGGTTAACGTTATCGCAGTGTTTCGAAGAAACGGCCATTCTCGCTTCTCTGGGGTCAGGCCTGCCGACAGGTCATCATCTCTACTGTGACCTTGCACGAACGTGAAGGCCGGGTACTTCTCCTTTGTGGATGGCTGTAGCAGCTAAAACAGCAGCAGGAAAAGCATTTCTGTTTAAGATTTCAGCACTGGAGATTATGAAAAGCATGTTCAGTTTCTGGATGCAAATTACATTCATTTCAATAAAAATAGATGTGTACTTTATGTAGACATGATAATCAATTTAGGAAGGGAGATATTGGTTTTAAACATTTATGCAACAATTACCAGGTAGAGCAAATTCAAGCAGATTCAAAGCTAAATGGTGCCACCTACTGGTCAACTACATTTGTACAAAAATTGCCACCACAAAGCAATAAATGGTGTTTAAAAAAAGAAAACTAATAATTTCTAGAAAATTACAATGTGATAATGGCATTGAATAAGTGATTTTCATAGAGCCACAGCAGCTTTCTTTACCTTGGACAGCTCATCCCTGATTTTCTCGTAGTCTTCGATACTTCTGGAATAAAAGCCAATAGTGCAGCATGGGTCCATTTTGCTGAAAGGCATCTTCTTTGGTGAGGGGCAATGAAATGACTAAAAAAAAAAAACAGCAAAAGTACAATTGAACGTATTAAAAGTGAACACTAAAATGCGGAGTCAAACAGAAAATCGATGGCAAAAATGCATCATTTGATGAAGAAAATCGTATCTGCTGTCACAGTGTCAAAACATTTTCTGCCCTGGTGTTGTAACATTGTAACATTATCATGACATGGAAAAACAAAAGTTTATATTACATGTCAGGTGATGCAGAATAATCCAAAATAATAAATCTCAGTGTCTGTTTGTGCAGTATTCCCCTTAAATGGCAGCTTTACTTTACTGAGCAGCAAAAAAAAAAATCAGATCAGACTTGCACCTTTAAATACTAACAGAAACTATTAAATCTAGATTACTGGAGCCTCAGTCTGTGTAATTTTACATTACCTGGAGAGGGAAATCGCTAGTGCTGACATTCACAAAAGACTGACAGTAATGAGGGTCCATGTAAATCAAGCTGTCATCTGCAAGGACAAAACAGAAGACAAGTTATTCAAAACCAACAGATTACCCCCCAAAAAATTGCTCTTCTCCTCAATATCTATGCAGAGTAGCTCAAAGTCACCTGCCTGGCTTACTGTTGGGGTTGCAAGCGTCAAATATGCCTCCCAAAAGGTTGTTGCTTTTTAATATCTACCAGGCCAGATTAAATTCTGCATAATCAGATGCGTTTGTTCAAGCACATCTTTTACACCCACAAGAAAAGAGGTTGTCATTTAATTTTTGTGTGGGGGAATTACTTTTACAAACATGCAATTATATTGGACCATTTGCATATGATGAATGCAGAGCTGAGCTGTGTCCTGGCAGGGAGAATGTATTGCTTGTCATTTAGACATCATCCAACACTGTATTTCAAATTGGTAAAATGTAAATGCGTAAATATTGACTGCCAAGATGTACAACTGAAGGTTCCTCCTGGCTCCTGAAGGTGATGGAGAGTGGCTCACTTTGGGGGCCTGGATAAAATTTAATGCATGCCTCCTATGGAAATCAATTACGGTTTACAGCTTGGGAGGTTTATGTGTGATAAATGGGTGAGGTTTTGATGGGTCAGAGAGAATAAAGTAAGCCCTGCTTCGCTTGCTTTCATCTCCACTCCTCTTCGTTTTCCTCACGCAAACAGGAATACATTAACTTACTTTGTCTCTACTCATACAAAGGGTATATTATGCAAAAATAATTTGTTATTCACACCAAACTCTGTGTGTGTGTCTTTTTTGTTTTACATTATGCTAATACTCACCTTGAAATCCCACAAAGTAGTATGCCTGTTTGGGCTTTCCGCCGATGATGCCTATACAGTACTCCAGACTCAATATGCTCTAAATGAACAGAACCAAACAATACATCTGACTAAGATGTACTTTCATGTGGCACCCTACTTAATTTATTCAAATTACTTCAAAACAGATATTTAAAACTAACGTTTCCCCCCACTGTGAATACCTACCATTTAAAGCTTAATTACCTTAACCCTCCCGAGGCCTGGTGGGGTCATTTGGACCCCAGGGCAGCGGGAGGGTTAAATTACTTCAACGAGTCGAGCAGCTTTTTTCTTAAACATGTTATTAAGCAAAAAGGGAGTTTTAAAAACTCCCAAGACATAACTGTATTTCTTACCTTTGCAAAGTCAAAATATTCAGGATTTGTCCTCTCTCCTCCCAGCCTCACCGGGATGAGGATGATAACAGCTCGATTGTTGTTCAGTGTTAGTGGGGGGGTGTTTGATGTCTCGTTGGAAGCCTCTCCTGCTTTCAGAGCTTTGTGGCAGTCAATGACATCAGCGCTGTACACTATAAAGAATTACCACAAAGATTAATCAAGAAAATAAATGCAAACAGATGGACAGATATGTCTTTCTGTGCATCGGGACTCCAGTTGAATGTTTATCATTCTTTGTTAAACTAGGAAGATCCCTGTCCTGAAGGAGGGGTCATGTGATGGGGAAAACTTGGATCTACCTAGCAACGCTCTGATTGGCAATCATCTCCATTTCTTCCCGAGCCCCTCCTAACTTGTTTAAATGAAATTGCTTCTGAGAAAAAAAGTATTCAGCCTTAAAATTGGACTTCAATGCCACTATCACGACACTACTAATATAATAACACCTAACTTCTGCAGTTGAGGACAAACATGAATCAACACCTATGATATGGAAGTTAAAAGGAGGTTGAAGCGGGGTGTTATAGATCTGAAATTGATGTTTGTTGGGGGTACAGACACAGAGACTCATGTCCCCTCTTTACACAGCTCGAATCACAGCAACAAAAAGGTGGTTTAAAAAATAAAAAGAACCCCCCCCACACACACAAGCACATACACACACTCACAACAGTGAGCCTGGGCACTATGCCCAGTATCCTGCTTTATCAACAGCGGGATCATTTTTTATACCTGTGCAATCCTGGGAGACATAGACAGTTATACCCGCCAGGCCAGGATCCATTGCTTCTTTGACAGCTTTCCTAAAGGAAGGAGACAGAACGAAATAGACAAAAAAGCAAGTATGGAAGAAAATTGAGTTGGAAAGTCAAGTTTGAATTAAAAAGGTAAAGCAACTTAGACATTGTTGTTTATTTGTTCACAAAATGTGGTGATCGTTTCAAATTTTATTTTAAAATGAAGTGGCGTTTAGTCGTTGCATACTTTGCTATACTCTTTCACAACAGTCTAACAGGGCACACATTGCAAATAACTAGTGGTGTCCAAGTTTAGGTACTTGCAGACTGACTGCTAAAAATTGTATACAGCAATGTATTTCAACTTAACATTACATTTCTGCATGAAGTGTATATTCAATTAAGATGACTAACCAAATAAATAAAATAAATAAGGGAGAAAACAAGCTTACTTGAGGATGTGTGCCACTACAGCTGGACCATACCAGTCCCCTGCCTGTTTTCCCATTGTCAGTCCTAAGTAGACAAGTCTGTGCAGGCCTAGAGGAGCCGAGGACATGTCCCCAAACCAGGACACCAGAGTGCAGTGGTACATCTCCTTCAAATGTGCATCTGCCTCCTCTGCAGACCCCTGGGCCTGAGGGCGAGGTGCAGGAGGAGGTTCACGATCAGAAGACCTAGGGGTGCCCTGCAGAGAAGCCTCCAGAGTGGCAACAAGACGCTTCGCTGCGGTGGTGGTCCGCGTCTCGGTGTCTAAAGGCTGGAGCGTTAGCACCTCTGGCCAGATCCAGTCTGCACATAAACAATTAGAGATGGGTCTGAACACTCAGAAGGATCGTCAGCTGCAGAGTTTATGATATTTCTTGCAAAAATAAAAAACATACTTTGGATTCACGCTGCCTCAAAATCAGATCCTAAAAATGTTGTGCCTAATGACCTAAAAATTTACACTGCAACAAAACTCTGAGTTAAAAATATTTCTATCTAAAGAGACTTAAAATCTTGACAATTGTAATTATTAAAAGTAGTAAACTCCATTTTTTTTCCAGTTTTCAAATCTTACTGAAGCCGATTATTCAACACGTCTAACTCCCATTTTTAAGTGATTAAAATAAAAGGTTATTCAGACTTTGAAATTAGAGCGAATTTGCCTTAAAAAAACCAAGAACTTTTTTGCAACTCAGAAACAGATTAAAAGTCACGCTGTTCAGTTAGAAGTTTAATTATCGTAGTTTTTCATTTTAACAAAGCCTCAGCCCTACAAACAGAGTGGGAGCAGATAGAATGGGAGTGGTCGGAGCAATAAAGTAAGCCAGAGTCAAGTGTAAGGCGTAAAAAACTGACCTTCATTCAAAGTTAATCAAATCTGAAATTGATCAATAAATGTCCTAAGGTGTCCCTTTACAGAGGAATGTTTTATTAACGACATATTTTAGAGATTGGGAAGAATAAATCTGAATTGTTTTCTAAATTGGATGGACATTCATGTCATTATGTTGACTCATAAAAGTCGTGAACATTTGAGACAAACAAAGGCAATAAGGAGTTCACTGATTTAAATGTGTTGCGTCAACTAAATTAAACTTTCTGTTTTAGTTTGACACGAAGTCCTACAGGAAATAGGTTGTAGTTTCTGCCTACATAAGGAAGTGAATATTAAAAAGTTACAGCTCATTTTAAAATGATAAAAAACTAACTTAATGAACACAATCTTCCTATTTTTAAGTTTCTTTACTATTGATTATTCAGCTTCCTAATGATGACTTTGTCCACTGACACATTCATACTCAGGAGGATTAGAAACAGACAAGTTCAACCATCTGCTGAGTAAGTTTTCCATTTTTAGCAGTAGCTGTTACATTACTTTTTTATTTGTAATCTAAAACTACAATCAGTTTAACCTACTTATATACAGTAGATCTTTATTAAACTCCAATGTTTTTACATCTGCCTAATTCTGTAGCTTTGTCACAGTATCATGTTTCACCTCACCTCTACCCAGGAAGTGTAGAACCAGAGCCTGAGCAAGCATCATCTGTCCGGCCCTCAGCATACAGCCCCAGCCACAGTCAGAGGTCAGAGTGCTGCCTGGCAGAGGAGGAAAATCTTTCCGGTATGTCAGCCACACACGGGAAGCAAAATCTTTTCGGAAAGCCTCCACGTTTCCCAAGGCAAAGTCCTCATCTGATGCTTTACTGCAGGCTTCAGGGAGACAGTCGTCATCTGGAGTGAAAAAGGGTCACATGTTTTGGACATTTGTGATCAGTCCCTTCTTTTTCAATGTATCAATTTTAATGTAATATTAATTTGAATTATTTACCCATTATTTAATTTCTGCACCTGATGTTTAGGTGTGTAGCTCATTTTAAGCCAGAATGTTAATATAATCCTTTTATCCTTTTTTAAAAATTGTATTTAGGTACATTCCTGGTACTGGGAATGTGTATATTGTAATGAATTTGAGCAATTCTGGCACCAGCATCTCAAAACAAACACTCCAGTACACAATGCACAAGCAAGAACCACATTTTAACATCACATGACAATCACACAAAATTCGTTTGAAAAAACGCTGAACAAAGAAGAATCATATCAAAAATCCATTCTATGGAAGGAAATTTTGTAAATTGGACGACAAAAAAGATGTGGCTTTCATTTGAGGAAAGAGAGGAGAAACAGTCAACTTAAACAATACAATTACAAATACATCAGCTAACAGACTCAGTGACAACAAAAATGACTTTAAAGTTCAAGAGAAGTCATTTGGGAATTGACACAGTAATGTCTCTTTCTGCAAAACCTTTAAAAAAACAATGATTACAAAACAAACAGGTAAAGCTGACAAGAAATTGTTAACAGAGAACTTTTCTAACACTTGGGGTTGCCCAAAGTCCAGTTTATACAAAATCTCCTCAAGACAAGAGTAATGATTATAAGGCCTTTTAATCTCAAAGCAGAGAAACTGTTGCAAAGAAAAGTTGACCAAACCCTTTTACAATATATAGTTGTAGACTTAACATTACATGCATGCTGAGATATGTTAAGTCAGTCTAAGTTTAAGTATGTGACACATATGTAACCACGTGTACCTCACCTTCAGCCTTAAAATGGTAGCACTTCCCCAGAAGAAACACTGGGGAATTTCTACTGAATGACGTCTTGAATTTGAGAACCCAACCTAAAACACACAATAAATGGACACTACATCAAGGTTTGGTTGACTGTTTTAAATGAGGCTTTAAATTATTCTGTTTACTCAGTTAGGTGGCACACCTACTGTACTTTACAACAAAGGTAGATCTGTCATTTTATCTGCCTCTCAACAGTTATTTTTGCCTTCCTTGTAATATAACATTTAATCTAAACATGGTATAACGTTAGATAAACAGATCTATATGAAGAGGTGCAATCATTTCCACCAACTAGTCTTGACGAAATGACAAAAGACTATTTTAGAGGACTGACTCAACCACAGCAGGCTTCTGTCTAGTGACATTCTGGTACTGCATAATTATTCATTGATTTATTTTTTACTGACAGTGTACATTGATTTCTCTAAACCAGACCTATAAAACCAATGTAGCAACAAATCATTTCAGATTTTACAAAGAAAATACTGTTTTGGTAGTGACATGTTTAAAAATGACTGAGCATGCGCGGTAGGGACTGCCTCTGTGAATGTTTTTTGTCTGAAGCAAGAAACTTACTGTACTTCACATTGTTCCACACGGACATGAACTTTGTCTTCAATTTTTCCACCTCGTCGCTCCCTTTATTCTCCATTTGAACCAGCGAGGGAAAGAACCCATTCCCATACAGCACTCCAAACCTTGACATTGTGCAAACAAAACACACACTGAGCTTGTACAATCACTTGACTTAAAGATTTGAAGGACTTTACAGCTTCAAGTCGCTACCTTAACGCTTGTCCAGTCCAGTTGTCTTTCTGTTACAGACCCGCCGCTGGATTGTGTTCAAGTTTAAACATAACATCATGTGATAAATTTCCTTTGTAACTTGCTGTGTGACTTCACATTCTGCTGCGAGTATAATGTTTATATTTTGAGGAAATGCAGCCAGTAATAGGCAGTGGATCTCGCGATATTTCCGCTGAAAACACAAAACGAGCTAACGATGACACGAATTTCTACGTCAAGGTAGCCCGTGCGGGCGGAGTTTAAGTGCTTTTAGTGAAGGATTTTCATAATAACCATACAAACGTCCCAAAGTTGCCAAAGGGAAAACAGACAACAAAAAAGAGGAAAAACAAAGATAAAAATTTAAACCTAAACTATATTAATAAACAAACCCAGTCCTCAAAACAGTATGTTTAAGTGCTTCTTATTGACAACAAACGTTCAGTCACTATTCTATAGAAACGCTTAGGGGAAAATCATTTCCAATGTTTCTTTAGTTCATTGAGTTCACTATGTTGTTTCAGTACTTCAACAAACAAAATGTCTAAGCAAAAAAAATATTGTTTTGCTTAGATATAAATATTTGATATGTTATTACTAATCTTAATATCATACATATCCAGTTGTGTTAATTTTAGTGTTTCCCACATTACCATAACATAATGGGATTGTACTAATGTGTTGAAAATAATAGTACCAGTCCAAATGCGGTGTGTATACATTGTCTTGATGAGTTTATTTATTTGTTTATTAATCAAACAGAGAGGCGCACAAGCTTTTTAGGGGCGTGTGCTGTTGCGCTGTACGACAGTCTTTACGGTAATGATACCATTCTCCCGTTTTTTCCCTGTGGTTGTGTGTGTGACTGGAGAGCGGAGTGCCTGCCTGCC